>CALNXK010000140.1:1035000-1037500 GCA_942486035.1 Porites lobata | reverse complement strand
ATCGTGAACATTATTATTGCTATGTTCCTCGGCAGATCGAGACAATGGCGGATGAGCAGGAGGCTACGGCCAACGAAGATCGTCCTTTGATATACGACGACCAAAGGAATGAAGCAGAACAAAGAAGTCAAAGAAGCATCGACGAAAGTCTTCTTTCTTCCGCTGATCAACGGCCTAAGGCTACAACAAGAAACCTTGTGGTGCTATGCATTCTGTTTGTCGAGCTTTGCGAACGTCTAACTTTCTACGGTGTAGCCGCCAATCTGGTGTTTTACTGTAGCGATGTGCTAAAGCTGCCCTCTCCATTACCCAGTACAATAACTTTGGCTTTTCAAGGTGAAATCATGTGTATTGTCAGAAATAACGATAGATTAGGGACCGCGTGTCCGGGGTAATATTTTTTTTACAAAATCTCTATTAAATACTCCCCCCCGGGGTACTCCCCATACATTACCTATACGGGTATGTGCCGTCCAACGGGGTCGTGATTTTGAAGCTCCTGATTTAGAACGGGGTATCCATTTCAGAGGCGTTTTCTAGAACGGGGTATAAAAATGGATCACGGGTTTATCTTCTGCTTAAAATTGTTGCGGATTGTGAAGAAGCGTTTATGTTATGTATAAGTCGAACAAATAAAGAAATATCTTTTTCAAAAAACAGGGCTATTTCAATTTACAAACTTTCTAGAACGGAATATAAAATATTGGCCCATTTCTAGAACGGGGTATGAAAAATTGGCCCATTTCTAGGACGGGTATCAATTTTAGGGGATTTTTTTTAGAACAGGGTGCCAATTTGGAGTCCTGGGCGGCACATACCCACCCAAAAATACCCAAGTGCCCCCCCCGGGAATACTCCACAGCGTTACAATACTAACTACGGGGGGTCCGGGGTATGCCTACCCGGAAATGTTTGAAAATTAGAGGTTCTAAAATCACCAGAAACGCGTATATTTCTATCAAACCGGAGAAAATGTTGTTAAATTAAATGTTTATCACCATTTTGCTAGTTTTTTTTTGTACACAAAAACGTAAACTTACACATAATTATAATATATGGCGTTTATTCAATGTGACAAAAGATTTAAATAATATTAAGTAAGGCCAATCATTAAATTTACTCTTTGTCCATTTCAGCTGGATTCCACCAAACCGGAATTAATAAAATATTAAGAAACAGAAATTAGTAAGGTAATAGGTAAATAAGGTTTTGCGTTCACCTATGTAGGGTCTATCATATGTTAGTCCAGCTAGCTGGCTATATGAAGAGGCTGTTCAGCGTCAGTCGGTTCCAGAGTTACGTTTGCAGTTATTATTTCGACTGACAAATCCTTTAGTCACATCAACAAGTCACACAGCGTCAGTTCATGAGTAATTATGAGTAATTAAGATTGCACCACTGTATGTCCTCTGGGCCATCTAAGCTCGCAGCCATATGCTTACATTTAAAATAAATAGTCGGTGCTTATAGACATGTTGAATGATCGACACTGAGAATAGCGTTCAGAGTTAGAAATGGATGGGATTTCAAATCACGTTGTACTATTAAAACATGGGACCACAGGAAATTCGCATAATTTGTCATGTGTATTCTCTCGTTTTAACACGGGGATTAGAAGTACTTTTGGAAAAGTCTAACAAAAGAATCCTGGCGAAATTATTGGTGGGGCTATAGCCAGCCTCTATGCTCCGCGGTCCCTGTAAGATTAATTTTAGTTCGGTAAGTTAGCTATAGTATGATCCCAGAACGGATCCTTGTGGGACACTACAAGTCACATTTAGCTCTTCATGGATGAGAGTTCACAATTGTTATTTGTTTATTTACCAACTAAGTCTTCACTCTTAACTGAGAATTAAAAATAATTAATAATAATTTAATAACTTCTAGAGCGCTATTTACATTCCTGATCAACAGCGCTTAACTTTATGATAATAAACTTAATTAGTAATACTAATGATAAAAGTGACTGTCAAACAGGTTACGTTGTAAAAGCTGCACGAAATAAATAAGTTTTCAGCTTACATTTAAAAACAGCTAATGATTGAATATCACGTAATTCAGCCGGCAAACTATTCCATAAAGATGGGGCAGCAGCAGAGAGAGATCTGTCACGCAACGTGACAAAGCATTTTCCCTTTAGGAGGGTCCAGCAATAAACTTTGATTATATATGATATACTTCGATGCCAATCCATGAGTAGCTTTACATTTTAAAATTAAGATCTTAAAATGAACACAATGTTGTACTGGGCCCGGTTCCATAAAACGTCCGTAACAACTACGGGTACACGTACGTGCACTCGTAACGTAAGTCAGTTGCATGAAATCACTTAAGTGGTCCACTTAGGGAATTCACTTAAGTGGTTGCGCTTACGATTTTCGTAAGTGTTCACTTAAGTGTCGTTTATGCAACAGAAATAGCACGTAAATTTACGGGACCTATGTAGGTCCCGTATCGTTACTGTCTTTTCTAAATTTAACGAGATCTTTTACTGAGAAGT
>CALNXK010000140.1:977500-1030000 GCA_942486035.1 Porites lobata | reverse complement strand
GACAATGGAGGCTCCTTATAGAACTTTTTGTTTCAGCCTGTTCCACATTTTCATTTGTTTTGCGGCGTTAATTAATCATGGTGGGGCTAATCCGACCACTCCTCAAATCGGTTATAAAATTGATTAATTTACAAAGACTTTGTTGGCTTTTGCCTTTTATCTACCAGATCGTCGTGGCCTTCAAATATGAATATCAGGCCAATCGAATTAAATTTGGGTATATGATGGCACCGATCAAATGTTTGATGTCTCAGATTACGCCATTCATACGTCAGTTTTAAACTTCCACATTTTTATACGAAAGCACCTTTCAAGGGGAGAAAAACTCTGAAAAAATTTACCGTATCACAATTATTGGCAGAGATAAAACATTTTGAATTTTGGAATGTTTGTAGCACAGATAGGAGGTACTCCTTCTCCCCCTCCCCCTAGGTATAATAATTCTTCTTCATAGAGAGGTATTTTATCGTTGTGTCGTCATTTAAGTTGTGTGTTTACCGTTGAAAGCTAAAAGAAAATTGACAAAATGGAAAACGGGGATTTCTACCATTGCTAGAACTACCCGTAGACCACAGTAAGAAGTCCCGTGATCCTTTTAAAATCAAATTTGCCAGGCTGAGCGTTTTCTTGCCACTATTAAAGGTTTATGTTACCGGAAGATCAACTTAAAATTAACAAAAAAAAATTGGCGAAAATTCAATGGACACAAATTCATTGGAGAAACTATGGTGCTGGGGCGGCAATTAAATTTCTTTGAAGTCTCATAACTGGAGTTATATGTATGGTAGCGAGAAAAACAAAAACCCGTTTTTTTTCTTTACCCAGCTACTAAGGTTCTTTAACTTCTAGTGATATGCCAGTGATTTAAGTTTGCCTACGAAAATTAACATTAATTTTCATTAAACCTCTTTGGGGACGTCTTTTTTTTGGTTGTGACTTCAAACAAAATATCTATCGTTTCATTATTTTATCAACAATCGGAGACTATCTGGCAAAATTGGTAAAGAAAAATAAAAATGTGTAAAATTACCCCAAATAAGCAATTTGAGGGATGGTTTGGCTCCTGAATGAAACAAACAAACAAACAAATAAACAAAAAGTGAAATACGTTTATTTGTTATTTGTTAGTCACTACATTTAACTTCTGTGTTATATTTGTGCTTTTTCGAAACCTTAGTTGATTTGTTTTTTTTTAGTGTTTTACCACGTTTGTCCTTCAAGCTTCCTACATGAATTTAAAAGTTTCAGGGCAAACATCACTTCCCGCGGCCTCACTGAATCTGTTTGAAAACATTCCCCTGCTTGTTCTTATTCCATTTATCGACCGAGTGGTGTACCCAGGTCTGCACCGTCTTGGCTTTAATTTGACCCCACTACGCAGAATTGGTGTTGGGTTGCTGTTCGCCGCGGGCTCAGTTGCTTTAGGAGGAATTATCGAAGTGGAAAGGAAACACGTCTTACAAACTAACGGAACGTTTAAACAAGACTTGTTCAATAAAACCGTGAACGCATCCACTATGAGTGTGTTTTACCAAGTACCTCAGTACATCTTACAAGGAGCAAGCGAGGTTCTGGTTGGCGTTACAGGTAACAGTCCACATCTATATTTGGAATTTCAACTTTACAGAATCTTGATAGTAAATTTACAGAGCGGCAGTAACAAATAGCCCAACAATGTCGTTTCAGGACGGGCAGGGAATTTTAATATGTTAAGAAACATTTAGTCAATAAGTTCTTTCCTCGGGTCTTCACTGCTCTCAATAAAAGTCACCCTCCCTGCTAAGAAAAATTTAAAATAAAAAATTCTCTTGGCTGGCATGTGTAACTGGCGGATATGAAATATTGGTGAAGCCACGATATCATGAAAAAACAACATGGCGTCTATAAAACGAAAGCTAAACGACACGGAAGACATAAATAGTAGTGTATTTGATCAGGATAAGATTGACTGAACTTTCTGGAGAAGTACATGGAAGTAACGACTATATTTTCTAGTCATCGTAGAATTATTAGAATTTGTTAGACGGAAGACTCACAGTAACACTGATTCCAATACTCAGACCAAAGTCAACTCTGGCCCTGTTAGGACAGCGACTATACCGTACATCAGAGGCACCTCTGAAACTATCGCACTTCAACCTTACAATGTGCGTGTTGCTTACAAACCGACAACCACTTTACGACAACTATTTACAAACCGGAAGACTGACAGGGAAAGGGTGAGAAAACTGGTAAATACTGCGTCAGACTACTATATTTTAGTAAAATCCAACTACAGTGGAACCCCGATATAACGATATACCAAGGGAGCAGTGGAATTAGATCGTTATATCGAGGTATCGTTATATCGAGACTCCCGATATAACGATATTATCGTAAAATAGCCGAAAATATCGTTATATTGGGGTAAAATTAACATGTACTTTTTTTACTACATATTGTTTCATTAAACTTGTAATGAGTATCAAATGACTCACAAATGTAGCGTTTCAAGCACGCAGCAATGTCCTTAAACAATTTGCAAAGCATTAAGACGTTATCAAGGTTACACAACAAAGTCTGTGGTATGAATCGTAAAAGGGAAACAAAACAAAACTTAAACATTGGAAGTTGCGACTGTAATCGTCTTTACTTTTCGCTGTTTGCGTGTTCATTGTTTTTCTTTTTTAACAGACACTTGTTCGTTAATTAAAGTACTCTTCAAGTTTGGTTTGCCTCATTTGTTTTATTTGCAATCTTGAAAACGCATCCTGCATCGCTGAAAGAGAGGAAAGGAATTCTCTCTCTCGGTCGCCCGAGTCATCCAACGTGATAATAAAATCTCTAATTGCTTTGACAGCTTCAGTAGCTTGCACAGGAGTCAGGCCTAGGGGCGTAGGTTCAATCACTGATATATCATCATCAGAGTCTGAGTCGTCCCCTTGAGAGCTAGCATGCGCGACTATATCTGTGTACTGTTACTGTAATATCATTATATCGGGGAAGATTTTACGCTCGGTGCGCTAAAAACTCATCGTTATATCGGGAATATCGTTATATCGAAGATCATTATATCGGGGTTCTGTCCCATACATTTTACTGTAACTTTTACCGGGACATAGCATATCTATCGTTATACCGGGGATATCGTTATAACGAGGATCGTTGTATCGGTGTTCTACTGTAGTGGTCTATTATCAATGCTGCGTTCTGATTGGTTGAGTTACTACTAGGCTATTTGTTATAGCTCACTAGTACCGAAAAGCGCGGGCTTTTTTGGCGGCAAAAAAGGGTTAAAGTCTAGCTTTAACTAGCTAAAATATTTTTATTCTCGATATTTTTGACCAACTAGTTGGATTTTACTAAAACAATTATTCCTCTCGCGCGCATGGCCTCTGAGTCAATAGCCCATTCGGCCTCGAGGAATAATTGATAGGCAAACTAACTTGAAAGTAAGTGTACTAGATGTTGAGGCCTTAATTTATACGAGTGCAAGTGTTCTTTTACTGGCTTTTAGTAAAATGCTAAATCGTTTAACACTGGATAACTTTGTTTAGCCAAAATGAAACAGTACTTAATCTTAAACTTCTCCCTACACTAAAGGCTGTCTTAGTTCCATTGCCCCTATGTTTGATATTTAGAACAGCATCGCAACTACGGATGCCATCCCTACATACAAAAATGCACAGGCAAGATTGGGACCATGGCAGCCTTGATTACAAAATGTAAATACCGTAAAATCCCACGTCAAAGCCCTAGTCTTATAGAACTTCATAAGGGGTTTTGGGTGGGCTTATAAACGGGTGGGGGGGGGGGGGGCTTATATCTGGGGGTCATATAAGCGGAATGAAAAAATATTTCGGAACGGCGAGATAAAACGTATCTGAGCAACAAATTAAAGCAAACATACCGTTACATTTAGTGTTACATTTATAATACATTTATCGTGCGTCATTCCAAAACACTGGAGTTAAACAGTTGTGTTGGGAATGAACAGTGGAGCAGAACTCGTAGCGTTGTTACATATGCATAAACATTTGTTTCTTTCTTTGGTATCAATATAATTATTGTTCCAAAGTTCACAGCCACTTGTTTATGCCTACAACTTTAGATTGAAAATTTTGATGTTTGTAAAGAAACGCGAAAAGAGCACATTTATACATTAGATGGGCTTTTAAACGGGGGGGGAGCCTATATCCGGAATAATATCTTCGTTAGCAAGTCGATGGGCTTATATCCGGGGGGGGGGGCTTAAAACCGGGGGGGCTTTAACGTGGGATTTTACTGTAATCACTTAAATACAACATCAAAATTTCACAGGCAATATAATAGTTGCACTTTACACCCAGAGTGTGGGGGTCGTGGACTAGAAAGGATTGTAGTGATAATTAACAGACTGTAATCTAATGAAAGAGGGACCGTGAAGTATAGTAGCACCACATCTGAATTTCAGTCCCCCAAAATTTTGATAAGTTCAATTATAGAAACCCCCTTCGTCGAACGTAATACCCCACTGAATAGACAAGCGGGGGAATTCATGTTGACGTTTCTTCTTTCAGGTCTCGAATTCGCTTATACTCAGTCCCCTGCTGACCTTCGCGGCGTAGTCATGGGTTTGTGTCTCGCAATGATTGGTTTTGGCTATTACTTAGCATCAGCGTTGGCTTCCATTGTTAAACACGCATCAAATGGTGATTGGTATCCTGAAAACCTCAACAAAGGATATCTGGAATACTACATGTTCCTGTTGGCTGGGCTTATGTTAGTGAATGCCTCTGTGTTTCTGTTTTTAGCAGTTAGGTATCGATATTTAAATCATGATCGTGAAATGAATGTAACTTGTCCGAGGACGATCTTCACAGAGATTACTGTGAGTGACCTACAAAGGGACTCTAGAGTTATAGCGACAGCCCTCATGTAGACTAAAATCGGTTACCTCTGTTGGTGCACCTGCATGGAGGTCTAGGGAGAGGCCAGACTGGTACTGTGCTGCAGCTAGTTTTTTTTTTTTTTTGCACTTTTTTCATCAAAGTCATAGCTAACCCTGACAGAGGTATTGCTATCGGTACTGAACATTTTACTCATAACGTGGTTACCGGGGACGTTTTTGCACGATTTTGTCGTGTGGTGGTGGTATGGATATCTTCTAGAACTGGGTGGGGGCTCAAAATGCAAGAAACAATACGTTACGCATATATTTTTAAAGAAATGTTTGCATGGATAGTACAGTGGAACCCCGCCTTACGACCACCCCGTTTATAAGACCACCTCGTTATTACGGCCATATTCTTTCAAACCAAAAGTAACAACCATTGAGTCATTTTCTTATTTCAAAGACCCCGTTAATGCGACCACCTCGTTATTACGACCAGGATTTTATGGCCCAACGGTGGTCGCATTAACGGGGTTCCACTGTACAAAATTTATTTCGGAGACAAGTTGAGGATTTTGGACAGGCAGTCTTTAAAACAAAAAATCATTATTAGTGCCTATAACCTAAGAATTTTTATTCCTTTAATTCGAGAAGATTTTGCCGTCTGAACGCATGAAAACTTTCAAATTTGCCGCCATTTTGGCATTCCATTCTTCTCAGTCTTTTCTCGGAGCAGTTGACCAGCACCGTTTCAAAGTGGCACTCTGATTGGTCCGTTTTGCCTCGCAGTGAGTGTTTCCGTACCAGACTGTACCGAGTCGATCACAACAAAACACGATACCTATTTCAACCTCCTTTTGTTTCGCGTCTGCTTCACTCGCTAGAGATTTCATTCCGTCACAGTGGTTGCATTCCTTAAAGGACTACACAATTGTTACCCCAAAATACGTATCCCCTGGATAGTGCCTTTCCCGATAGAAATGCCTTCCCTGTGATGCTTTTAGCATATCTTATGAAAGCTAAGTTTAATGATAATAGTAGCTTCTAGTTTATTATTCGGTATTCCGAGTTAGGAGTGATACTTTTTTTCGGTACAACTCGTACACTCGGTACAGTTGGTTCACTGAGTACAGCCAGCACACCCGGTACACTCCTTGTATTATGCTCGGTGGCTCGGTACACTCGGTACAGTCGGTAAGCGCGGTATAACGATCTTCTCGTATACTGACAGCAGTAGCTGTTGTGAAAGGAGGATTCTTTGAGATCGAATTTACTTCATACATCAAGGCACACAACACGTGTTCTGATGATGTTGAAGACATGCGCAAAACATAGGAAACCGAAGGTAAGGGGCCAAAAAGTTGGTTGGCTATTGAATTTATCAAGTAGAGTCTTATTACCAGTGAGAAATAATATTTATGCGTACGAGCTGGCCAATCAGAGGGCCGCTTTGGATCGGTGCCGGGCAGCCCTCTCGGAAGCCACTCGGAAACGAAGGAGCTGTGACGTAGATTAAGGAACTATGACGTAAATTAAGCAATACGTAACTGAAACAGCTGTTAAAAGGCAAAAAATGCCAGTAAGATGTGTTGCAGTTAGATGCGGCAACACTGGCGACTCTAAGAAAGGGGTTCAAGCATCCAAAAAAGTACCGTTTTTCAGTTCCTGAAGTTATGTCTCATGAGCCTGTCAATCTTGTGATCAGCGCAACAGAGTTTGCAAAAGAACCATGATTGCGTTAAAATCGCAAAATGTTCCCGCTGAGGTTCGTGCAGTAATGTGTAAATTTGTACGTCACCGGCACTTGAGCCTTGATTTCAAATGGATAGTCAGAAGAAGTAGGAATAAGTAGGCTTCGATAACGGATGATCTGAATAATCGCACTTAAATCAACTGAGTCACTGTAAAAAAAATTCGATCTATCTACGTCATAGATCTCGAGTCCTGTACTTCTAGGACAGAGCGTCCTTGGAGGTGGACATCGATCTCGAAAGTTTCTCGAAAAGTCTGCCATTAATTTCGCCCGAACCCAAGCGTTTACTTTAACCTTCGTCCGAAGTTTCCAGAAATTTGCATGTCACTATGTATTCCTCGTCTGAAATTCCCTTAAGGGCCTGACATTAAATTCAATTGGGATTATGCAAATTTTGCTTCCTCATAAGCAATACGAAAATGTTTCCGACGCGAGTGAGTAAAAACATGCCTGTTAGTTCAGAACGTAAATTTTCTTCGAAAGATAGGTTTCCTGGAGTTGTTTAGCCAAGAATTCAATGAGTACCTATCAGCAAGTGGGTCTGTCTACTAACTTTACTAATTGATACTCGTGTTTTAGTTCCACTTTTCTTAGTACGTGCCAATCCTACTGCACTGTATTTTCATCCTTTTTATACTATGTGTTTTTTCTAGCTATATTTCCTTCATTATGATTTTAGACTCAAAAAAAATTATTAAAAGAGTAATTGAGGGTTCTCTTTAATGTGCTGTTTATGCCGTTTGAATTTTTATGATAGATCTCAATTTTTAGTGAGTGGTAGTTTAAAATAATACTCAAACCAGAACACCAAATTTGGCGAATAGATGCTGTGATGAATATGGGGCAATCAGGTCTTTTTTATTGGTTTTCCTTTTCTTTGAAATTGAAATTGATAGAAAACGTTTTATATGAAAATAAAGCATGTTAAATTAAGATAATAAAGGGTAGTAAACCTTCAAAGTAGAGTTATCTTAAAAAAGATAATCTTAAACACTCTGATTGATTGCAAATTTGGCGACTAACCTTTATTTGTGTTTAAATCGTGAAAATCACAATCAAATTTTTGTTTGCAGCTAAAATGAAGCTCCCTTCAAAACGCTTTGATCGATGGCCTTCATTGTTATTTGATCAAAGTTTTTCTTTGACGTACAGCTCCAAAAGTACAATCCTCACATTTTTTGTCTACGAATACATTCAATCACGGCTTTAATCAATCCAGGACAGAATATTATTCATTTTAATACATACTGCGAAGACAACCATTCTCTTCCACTCAAAAATTATTAGATAGAAGAGAGAAGCGCCTGTTTTTCCTTTTCGTAATATTTATAGCGCGTCTGTTACACCAAAACTATTTCCACTTGTTTGTTTTGACTTGAAAATTCGATGACTTCTGCAAAAAAAAGAAAAGATAAAAACAACCGTTTCAGGGAAATAGCATTTGACATTTTATTGCTACTGTAAAAGTAAGCAATGCTGACTTGTTTTTTTTTTTTTTGTAACAAAAACAGGAATAGTCGCAAATCAACGCTAATTGAGATTAACTGAAAAAACTGCTATTTGGCGAACAGTGACCGTTGTTTCTAGTATTTAGCGCATGATCGCAGCGACCGCCTACCTTCTTAGTACTATGATACTAATTTTCACATTCACTCGCTCGCTGCTGGAAATATAGCGTTACGTATTAGCCATGTATTGTGATTAATGGTATAATCTATGGCTGCTCTGTTGGAAACGACGCAAAAGATTGACGCTTTAACATGTGGTTTGCAACAGAAATAAAGTTTGAGTCAAAATAACACTTTTTTGGATTAAAAGTCCCTTCAAGGCCCCCAAGAGTTCGATGTAAGTCGGGTTCATTTCTGCATCAGTAAATTAACAGCCTCATATCGGGTCGGACTGTATTTGATAGGAATTTGAATAAGTTATAGCGCACCGGTTCGTATATTAACGTAGCAATTTCGAGGAGGCTGCATCACATGTTGGGATAACCTTTCTCTGTTTTTCAAATGAAAGGCTTTTTCTCTGCAAAATATTCTGAAGGCTTGATTTTCTTGCTGCCCGCTTATTGTCTTCTTGCTTTGTCTTTCAAGGTTGAAAAAATCAGCAAGCGGCCTCTTCGAAATTACACCTGTTTCCATCAATTATGATTTCCAATTGAAAAGCCACGCGCGTTAATTACTCTTGATGAGTTCACCACTTAGCGCCAAATCTCAGGTCTCATAGTGCAGTGCTATTGTTGATAATTAAATCCTTTGTGATTGCTTTAACAATACTGTACAAACAACCTGTGTTGTTTTGAACCCCGTCTGCATACGAAAACAGAAAACAGTGTACTTGGACACAAAAGCTAAAAAGAAAACGGTTCTCAAGATCAAGCTCAACTGTGTCATGACTCCTTTTATTTTACACGGTGCTGCTGTTTAAGTCCTTTCCTTTGGAGCCAAAACTCTAAGTTAAATTGGATTCAGGTGGTTTTGTTAAGTAATGAATGAAGGTGTAAATGATCCACTGACAGACTATAGCAGGAAAAAAACTATCGGAAAAGGCCAGTTAAGATTGAATTTTTGACGGATGGTAACTAACCTTTTTATTAAAGCTACTGCCTCTCCAGTTCGAAATGTTTCGCAATTATAATCGTCTTTCGGTTGCACAACTAAAGAAATCTGAAGTCTGTTCTGGTGGAAAACGAACAACAGTTAACAAAACAAAACTCGCCACTTTCTTCTGCTCACGTAGTCTCCTTCCAGAACAAACTTTGGTGGAAAAGATCCGTCGCGAAGTTCAGTATCATTCTTGCATTATTTAAAAAAGAAATAAAAGGCTTTTATTACGTCTTTTCTTGGTTCTGTCGATGAAAAGCTTATAGGTTTATCATTGCGGTCTCCTGGTTATGCTAATGAACAGGTTCGACACTTGTTAATAAGTTATAAGTCTCCTTGCAGCCTCTACTAGGCATTTCTATGATATTTCACATGTTCTTTTTCACCAGCCCGTGAAGTAGAAACCAAATATCATGAAAGAAAGAAAAAATAATGCTGAAGAACAAAAAGACCAATAACTTCGGTGGCAAATTTTATTGTATGACATTGTTTATTGGATTTATACAAGTGTTTTCGGCTTGATTTATGGACGGGAGTCGTTTTCACAGAATTGTGAAGCCACAGCCCTTTCGTAGTGCAATAAAAAAAATTCGGCATGCTACATACGAAACTGCGAAAAATTCCTCATTACTTATACCAAGTTCTTATCATTGTACTATTACTAACGGTACCAAAAAGATTAGCCGTAAAAATAAAATGCTAACTCCAGAAAATTTGATTTCCAGTAATGTGGCATTTAGCTTTTCAGTTGTGGTAACAACAAACAAATTTATTATTTCTTAGAAATAAATCAAAGAAGCTGCACTCGCGTTGTTTGAAAATACTTGAAGCGTTTGTAGTACGTGTAAGTTCAAGATTTACAACTGCAATCTCTTTAGCGATCCTTCACGAAAATGAAAAAAGAGAAAGTTCAGTCTAAATCTCTGGCTTATTCGCCATAAATATTTGATCAGTAAACCATCCATTTGCTTTATGTGTTAATGTCGATTAACTGTCACCTAATGCAAACCGCTTGACTTGCTTTTTTCCTTGTTTAATTTTGTCCGTTGCACTCGGCAATGTGGAGCTTGAGATCGCAGCGCCTGGTGAAACAGGTCTTGCACAAGCGGCAGCGGTACGGTGCATTGTCTGTGTGGATGTGCATGTGGAATTTCAGATTGGAAAGCTTGTTAAATGCTTTCTCGCAAAGATTGCAGTGATATGGTTTCTCTCCTGTGTGGATGAGGACGTGATTGCGCAAATTGCCTTTTTGATGGAAACCTTTGCCACAGATGTCGCAGACGAATTCTTTGAACTCGCTGTGCGTGCGAACGTGAGTCTTCAGGGTGGATGAGCGATTAAAGGCCTTGTCGCAGATGTGACACTTGTGAGGTTTTTCAGATGTGTGAATGATTTTATGCCGACAGAGGGTGCTGGATAAGCGAAAACCCTTTCCACATATGGCGCACACAAACGGCTTGGCGCCAGTGTGAGAAGGCATCTTCAGGTGGATGGTTAACGTGTACTTGGTTTTGAAAATCTTGCCGCATTGATCGCACTTGTAGGGCTGCTTACTAGTCGAACTGTTGTGTGAGGGCGACAGCTTCTTGGAGGCTTCACGCTGCTGTTTTGCTTCTTCACTGGCTTGCTGCGGAGCCCTTTTATGGATTTTGACCGATCGCGTTTTGTCTCTTGCTTCTGTACTAGTGTATTCTGTGGTTTGTGTATAGTCTCCAGGGCTGGTTGAATTTAATTCGATGTCTCGCAAACTTTGATTTGGCTTCATATCAGTCATGTACCTCCCTCGGCCAGCAGTGAATAATTCAGCTTGGTTTCGTCTCTGGTCAGGATATTTTCCATGTAATTGTGAGCCAAGTTCCCTGATAGTATTTTGCCGCAGAAAAGTATACCTCCCAGGCAACGTCTCTGACTTTAGAGGAAATCCATCCCAACTATCAAACTGTAAAGGTCCTACGAATGAACAAAATTAAAACTTGAAATGATTCGACTTGAAATTAAAATATTTCCCATTATTTTACGTTTTCGAAAGCTCAAATAAAAATGTTTCAACTAGTTCCTACCGTGAGTGGGACAATCCTCTTGTCTGTAATTCCATTCCTGTTTAAAATGACGTCGAAGCAAAAATGACTTGGGCATTGCCTTGGATATGTATACCCTCTCTTTTTCGATTTGTAGTCTTTCAGTTCTTCAATCAAATACTACAGCTTCCAGTTCCAGAGACTTGGAGCGATCTTCTACAGCTAGTTGTACTTTCGCTTGTAAGCGAAACCTTTCAAATGAACCACACGTGCCATATAGTCGGAGTTAAAAGTCTTCAAATGGCGGTAACGTGTTAATACAATCAGTGTTTTATCTTTTTTTGTCCAATCGGCGCGTGCCATGGGCATAATCGGCTTATTGTTGTTGTTTACTATAGACACTCTTGATTGGTTAACAACAGGTTGTTATTTCGTAGTCTGAGGGCAGAGAAACCTTCGTATAGATGTGGATACATAAAAAACATATATATTCTGCTACAACTCTGGGAACCATATAAAATCAAGCTTATTTGAAGGGAATTACTGATAAGAGGGAGGATAGATAATGAAGTTAAAGATTTAATATAAAAGAGTAACGTTTGTTTTGATTCTCCCCCCTGATTTGTGCCACCTGTCACATAAAAGCACGCGCGAGGTCACTTTTGAGTTAGCCGTGCGACAGAGAATGACAAGTCTGTTGCTAGAGAACCATAAAACATTTATTGTCGAATAACTTGAGATCGTTATTTCTTTTCATATAATACTACTAGTCAGGCAACACACAAGCCAGTAATTTATCAGAAGAGCTCGTGTGAAATTTCGATTGCTTATTGCTTTAATGCAAATGAAACTTAATCAAAAAGTTTTGCTTTAAATTGCTTTTATTTTCGCTTATTTTGATTTTCATTTTGTCGGCGAAACGGCAGCTGCGCGCGATGATATGATGAGCTTTACGACATATCTCAGCTAGCGACCGCAATGTTTTACCTTGCTAATGAAGCCTGTTCTCCCGCCTTTTCATAAATGAGCATTTTATGCTGGACTTCTTCAGTGTGTTATTAATTATTCAACGTCTTCCTGCGTTGTTTTTAGTTGGCAAACAATACAAAGCAAGGCTGGAAACAACTTTGGTAAATTCACTTCAAGTGCTGATTCTTAGGCCAATTGCCGGCGCACAAATCTTAAATGTCACAGAGGAGGTACTTTTCGTGCAAACTGTTCATATACCAGTTTCAGCTACATTAGTAATATCAGTCACAACGCATTTTTTATTCGTTGACAAAATATCTTTTAAAACATTTAATTCCCGGCGAAGAGACGACGTCAGTCGGCCGTTTTCTATTGCGCCCTGTTGCGTTTTTGATTACATGGACAATTTTCTGCGAATTTTTTCTGATTTAACTTAAAATGAAATTGGCATAGATTAGTCCGAGCAACAGTAATTCATTACGTTAAATTTGTAATGAATGCTCAGTTCCATGCGTTGACGCCCCAAAGTTTCGAAGCTTGTTACTTTTGAGGCGCAAATTGTACCACATACAAGCTACACAGTATTAAAACCAATTTGCCTTCCTGTTCGGCGATAAATTCAAAGACCAAAACAAATTATATGTAAAAATTGCTAAAATGATAAAATGATCTGTCGAAATAGTGAGATTTTGCGAAGGGAATTGTTCAATTCAATGGAACAACTTAATGATATGATTTTTCACTTGACAAAAAGAGCTATGCTGCAGGTGTTAAAAATAAATAGCATTCTCGTATTTTTTTATTTTGGACCCCCATTTGCTTCGATAGTTTTAAGACCGGCAAAACCATCTCTACCGCTGTGAAAATCAATATTCCAATAGTGAATATAGTGCTAAATTAAAAGTGAAATCGTGGCCAAATATTCTTTTTCTTAATCAAAAACCATGCAGTATTACGGTATGAAAATTAAGAGATGGACCTTTTCCACGCCACTCGCGCGGCAAGATATACATGGCAATGTACATGTACGCACAATTCGCGTGCCAAGATCAATAAAAGCCTGTAAATTTTCACAATTGGTTCTAGAAGATAACTTTTGCTAAGCGGCAATCACAAATTTTTATTATGCCAAACAAAACGAGGTATTTAATGGGCGTATTGTTTATAAATACAATGAAATGTTACACGGGAGATCATTAACGTTTGTTCTAATTTTCCAGAAAATAGCACATGATATTAATAACGAACTACACAGAAAAGTTCTTAAAGATCTTTGAACGTTTTTCTAAGAACTCATGTTAAATTTCTGAACGTTTTGGCAAATTACATTCTCAGGGGAATAACTGAGTCACATCCTCCCGTTCATAGGACTTGTATACGTCACTTTAAAGGAGCTTCTTAACGGGTTTCTTCACCTTGATAAATTTAACATAATATCAACGATGTGCTTTATCTAAATCCTTGATCCAAATTAAACCTCAAGTGATCTTTCTCTTTAATGAAGAAATATTTGCCTCCAGTTTAAGATGATTTTGTACGTTGTAAAGTAACTGAACTGAATACATCGTAAGAAAGCAGCAGCTCCGTTAATAACAAAACATGCCCAGTTTATAACTTATTTCTTTCCTTTTTCTTCTTTTGTCCTTGCGGACAGCTAAGGGATACTCAGTATCTGGAAATCGACTGTCAGTAGCTGGTTTTGTTAAATGTCCTGGCGAACATTTGAAGGTTTCCTAAGAATGAAATTACCCTGGGGGGCCCAGGGGAATTACTCACGCACGTTTTTTGGTCCTAATGACGATTAATGTACAAAGATATGCGGGTACGCCCGGTTCAGGTTTATTTTTGTTTAATTTTTCTTTCTTTCTTTTTTTTTTTTTCGCTGTCATTGTTATTTTTTTGGCAAACCCGCCGATCAAAGAGGCGGCTTTCTAAATTACTGCAGCGGGCAACTGAAGATAGCTGACGTACTACAATAGTGACCTTAATTAAACGTAGGTGGTAATTTTGAATGGATTCCACGCGCAAAGTAAGCAAAGTATAAATTTTAGTGCCTGCTACAATTAACATCCACGGAGGGTAAAACAGTTTTGAATTTGACTAGGTTACCAAAAATAATGCTTTTTCTTTTTTTGAATAAATCACTCGATTTGGTGGACGGTGGGCAAAGAAACGTTTTGTAGAGAATTCCCTCTTTCAAATTTCGTCGCCATTATTCTCCACTTTCGTATTGCCTCTAATCCCTCTTTTTGACCCCCCACCTCCCCCCCCAAAAAATTGTATGACCATTATTGTCAATTTTTCTTTGGACTACCCAGAAGAAATCAGAAGGACTGGTTATGCGAATTATTTTGGATCAAACAAGTTGTATACTATGGGCAATAAGAAAATGGTAAAATCAAATTTGTTTTAATATTTAGTATGTCAGTCCTAGGAGGAATTCCTGGAGGTGAATTTTCAATCAAAGCACTGTGAAATTAATAGGCTGTGTAGCTAGCTGGATTTATCAGCAGGGAAATGCTGTTGTTTTTTGGCTGCCGTGGTGTGGAAGGTAGTGTACGCTTTCCTTCTCCTTCTCTTCCTCCGCATTCAGGGATAAGTATCCCGCGCTTAACAAACATGTCCGCTACGCAGAATATAAAATTCGGATGAAATTTCAAGTTCAAGTCGTGCAGAGGACGCAAGAGCTGAGAAATGTTTCAAAATTCGCGATGCACCTACAAACTGAGAAGTTGCTTGGCTTTTTAAACCAATCACGTTGCCGTCGCCTTCGCTGATGAAAAAGCTCACTTGAGCTATTCAGCAATGTGCATGTTAAGAGAAAGCACATTATTCAGAGACACCCGACGAACGAATCTCAAATGGTTTTCTCTATCTCGATTCCCCGGCTTTAACTATGAAAGCCTGTTTGATTAATTTGAGGCTACTCTAAAATCTATTTATTTGTATTGATGCCCTATGGGAACTTTCAAGGTAGTCTCGATAGTTTTAGGTGGCTTTTTCGTCTTATCCGAAACTGTTAGCGGCCCTGATGGGTACGAACGTAAAAAGTTCGAGGAGTACATTGACAAGCAATTGACTCTATTATAAAATGTTAGGAGAGGTTTTGTCTCTTCGCCGAAATTCTCAGGAGAACGTTTTTTTTATCAATAATGGCAATAACATTTTGGTAATAAAGAACCCGCATAAAATGCACAAAACAAGCACAACCTCCGAAACTCGTGGGTAAGGTGTTACGAAAATTCCGAATATCTTAGATCCCGTTTACACGGGGCCGGACAACCGCTGTTGAGAAGTTACTGCAGAGCGTTTTGCTCCTCTTTAGCTCTTTTTAATTACCTATTCTTACTTGAAAATAGGGTTAACCTAACGTACCTTAAAATAGCTTACAAGCTAGCCGATGAGAAAACTGGAAACGAGCTTTCCTGTGATATGGAGTTGATTTCTCGCCGCCGTGAAGGCTTGGTGGAATCCGTAAAGATTAGAAATCAAAACCTCTCAACCAAGCCGATAACTTATGTTACAGTTTTATCTCTGGCTCGAAGCAATTTTATTTTGAGTGTCATGTGGGACATGAATTTTGTTCTCACATCTGGCGACAATTTCATAGTCGAAAATTTGAATAAACAGCACCTACCGAATTGAGCTTAGTTTTAGCTTTTGACATCGTTCGTTCAGGTAACAGGGATAACCAAAGTAAGCTTATAAGTCAGACTGTCGAGACTAATACTGAGTCGTAGTTTAGATGTGTACTCCATTGCGGTCCCAGCAATATGTTTCGGGGTATAGTAAGCAAGTAAAAAACGAATCAGAGAAGCTTATTCACACAAAAGTATTATAACAAACCGTAATTTTATTTAAAACTGTTTCGGCCACAGTCGCATTCACCACCTATAAACATATAAAATACGTGAACGTTCCTCCTGATTTCACGATAGGCACTTGTGATAAAAGAATACAGTAGTAGAAAGAAAGCAATGCAGTTTCGGCGAGAAGACGCGCCGTACGTAGGTCAGGCGCTAACTCTCGCCTTAACTTGATACTCTACGAGTCTACGAGTAAGACTTTCCATTTGATCTATTTATTTATTTTTCGTTTTTAGTGGGGCAGTGGGGGGCGCAAGATCGCGCAAAAAAATAATTTTAATTGTTTTAAATACAGTTTACCTTGCCATGATAGAGCGGTTTTCACTTGACTGTCGTAAAACCAAAACCAAAGTAAATACACTAGCCAACCAAAGGGCGTAGTAAAACCAAAACCAATCCCTTTCGGCAGTCAAGTGAAAACCGCTCTATAAAAAGCAAAAAGTTATTTCTGTTCAGCCGTGGTGCTATCTTGAGGCTAGGGTGTTTGGGTTAATTACGTTCGACTATTCGGATCCCGCGGAATATATATTCTATAGTTGAAGATTTTGCAACTTGCCAACATCATTATAAAGTTCTTTTCTCTGAAATATCCACTAAATATAAGTAGATGGCTTGCTCGAATGTTGGTTTGCAATGTCAGGTTTGTTAACTGCTCTTCTAAGATCTCCTTTAAGTTGTGCTCCTTTCCTGTTTCTATTACGGTCCAGTCCATTCTTTGTTCTTTTACTTCCGGTTTGTTCACTTGTATCGTCTGCTTTCTTATCGGGGAGAAGTTTCTGCAGCTGCTCCAGTGCAATGTTCCAGTGAGAGCTTGGTTCTAAACTGTAACTTCTGTGAGTAGCAATGACTTCTCTTTTACTCTTCCAAGATTTTACAAGTCTGGATTTGATTCCTTGTAGAACGTTTGAAGCCTGTATTTTATAACAGTCAGGAAATGAACTTGTTATTACGGTGATGCAAACAGAGTCCAAAAAATGTTCTTAAAAGCAATCTAATAAACTACACAGACGAATGAAGCATGGAAGTGAATTAGTTCTAAAATTCACTTGTATAAATTAGGAAGAAGGTTCCTATGGTATGATAACAGGTGCGAATATTATGAAATGAAGGTGAAATGAGACTTTCCATAGCACAAAAAATTCATTTCACAAGAGTAACACGAAATTCTTCTGAAAAGAATCTAAACTAAGTTTAGATTTAAAAAAGTTTTTTTTTTTTAATGTGACTTCCGAGCCCGAGCTGAAACTAGAGAGGTCAAGCTTCACGTTTAATTACGTCAAACGGCAGACGAGAATCTGTACCACGTGACCATGTCTCCCCTTAGCTTGTCACCTAATGTTCATTATTTCTACACATAAATTAGTAGTTTCGCGTAATTTAATTTTCATAAAAATATTCTGAGCTGTTTTTATCTGCTCATTTTCTATTTTGAGAAATTCTCAGTTTGAATCTGACGCTTGCCGTGTAAGCTTAAACTCTATAAGGCGACGGCGACGTTTGATCCCAGGCTCCAGATCCGATCCACACTTCCACAGAACGAAAATTGCCAAATATGAGGTATGATTAGCTGCTGAAGCTAGTATTCAAAATCTAAACAACAATTTACCTTGCTTTCTTTTACATCTTTGAGGGCCTCCCAAGCGAGTTCACCCAGGAGAACAAGCAGGCTGACAAACTGCCCGAATAAAATAGCATAAAACACACCAGCCATGTCGTGAAAAGCCATTACTGGGTTGTCATTACTGAGGGAAGCGTCTGAAAAGAATAATGTACTAATCAACGGCACTCTAGTATTACAATTTTACCTCAGTCCTTATACACACGGTATGTAATCTCGGCATTAAATTTGGGGCAAGTAAGGGTTTTCATGCCATCGTAGTGATATCTTAAACCATAGACCAGAAAAGAGCTATATTTTTGAGACTGACGAAGAATAATTACCAATGAACAAAACAAAATAGATAACGGCTGGCTTACCGTTCCTGGGGCCCGTTTCTCGAAAGTCCCGATAATTAACGGGCCCGGTAAGCTGTCTCCGTTTACATTAAAAATCGAGGTTTCAATAGTTTTGTATCTAGCATGATAAAACTAGCAGTTAGTGAAACAAAATAGAGTAGTTTGCTAGCCAGGACCCGCGCTCTTATTCTTTATATTTCGATTTGAATATTTGATTTCGGGCCCGAAAAGTTACCGGGACTTTCGAGAAACGAGCCCCTGTTCGCTGAGTAATTGTTCAAAAACGGAGACCGAAAAGATTGGGAGCCCCAGCGAGTTTCGCCGCGTACGATGAGCAGCGAAACCTAATCTCGTAAGGGAGGTAGGGCATAGGTATGCATGATTGTTGAAGTTGCAAAATTTCTTTCAAGTAAGGCCCTGTACTCTTTTTTTTCCCACCTGATTCTGTGTAAGGTGTCTTACACACTCCTTGAAGCCATCTTTCCCTTAAATGCTGCATAAATCCTTTTTGCTGCAGTTCAAGGATTTTCACGCTAAACTGCTCTGTGTAGGGTGAGTTTTTGGGGAGTCCAAATCCGTAGCCAAACTTTCCAAAAACTCTGTAAAGAGAGAAAAGGACACGTCCTAAAGTAATTTCTTTCCCATCTCCCTCTCTTTTTCATCAGGGGTTCATTCGGTTAGGCCAAAAGAAATAAGCAGTATTAATCAAATGATCCTAGCCAAGCGATCATGCTATTTAAGGCAACTCCTATGAAAAAATAAACACTAGCATGTAAACATAACAATGGCAGAATTTGCCCGGTTCAGTCGTTTGTCGTATTATGGTACCCGTCTTAACAAATATAATTATACAAAATGTTACTAAATACCGTTGAAAAAGAGACGTGTTCATAAAAACAAAAAGCAGTCAGCTATCTAAATTTGGTTTTATACAGGATCGGAAATTAAAATGAAGGAATCAGGACTAAACCACAGCTTTGTTTGTTTGTATATTTTGTTTTGTTTTTTTTTCTTGGAAATACTCCCTGACAAGAAAACATCAAAATTCTTCTAGATTCTGTTTGTCCAGTGTGGAACAAAACATTTGAAGAACGAAGGAACATGACAAAAAGGTGTTTCATCCAGCCGTATAGGGCTTATATATTTCTTATTTGGCAGGCAATGAATGTAAAAAATGATGTGCTGACGCTTAACCTGGATTGCACTGTATCAGTTTGGTTGCTTTCCCTTATGATACTTCCTTTGGGTGTATTCGCTCACCTTCCAATTGTTGTCAGTGTATCGCAAGGCTTTTGTTTAGTGTAGTACTCTAACATTTCTGATTCTCCTATAAACGCATAACCTCCTTCTTTTGCTCTTTGAATTCCCTCCGTCATGTTTTTTACCAAAGTTTCATGTCTCTGCATGAACGCCCACATTTTTGCATGAACGGGAACGTGCGACATCTGGAAAAATGTCATGATGTGACTATCCTTTATGCATCCGTATT
The DNA here is from genome assembly GCA_942486035.1 of Porites lobata. NCBI lineage: Eukaryota > Metazoa > Cnidaria > Anthozoa > Scleractinia > Poritidae > Porites > Porites lobata. Next base: position 1,010,494 of record CALNXK010000140.1, on the reverse strand, counting down.
TTATTTTGGTCTGTGATGCTAAGTCTTCCAGGCTATCAATAGGAGTATCGAAAACGTCTGTGATTAAAAAACTGGCCAGGTTGGCTGTATAAGACGCACCTGCGAACAGATAGATGAAAAAGTTATCAAGAAATTCAGGCAACGACGACGGCGACGGCAACGACAACAGCAAAAAAGCAATAGGTTTAGATTAGCAAAACAACACGCTTTTTTGTACATTTCTTAGCCGTCGTTGAACGAGCGCCCGTACAACGTGAAAGTGCCTAATTTCACGTTTTGTCGAGAACGGAAACACACTGTAACTTTCTTTTTCTTTTCTTGAACTTTGATACAGTCCATATAATTCAGACTCAAAAAATTCAAACTGTGGAAACCTCCACCAAATGGATTGGAGGAGAAAAATAACAGCTCAATACAGTAAAAGAAGGTATAGACAACCCAGCAAATACAAAATGAGGCACGGATGAACAAACTTGAAGAAGATTGAAACGGATTGCAAACCAAATTTTTTCACATGAAGCGGTGATTTTGTCACATATTGCTTACGTTAAGTTTCGTTGATTATAAGGACGTGTATTTGGCAATAAACTAGACAGTCTTGACAAAGCCCCTTTAAGGGATGGCATGGATTATGTCTCAGTTCAGATTGTTGAAAGAGTTAAGCAAATTTACTTCTGGATTTGTTTGCTATTGTTCTACGATAATTCCAGACACAAAATGTATAATGCAGCATTACATATTCCGGACCTTTTTTTTTTGTCTTTCGCTTTAATTGGATTTTATATTTAGTTCCGCCATGCAGGCTATGGGATTTATGCGCAAAGTGTGATCCATCTTATTAAATTAGACTTGACTTTTCACACATAATACTCGTTCATGTACAAGACAACATTATTTCATTAAGGAGCATTTTAAAATTCAATTAAACTCCCATCAAGCTGGCAGTTATTGAGAGGCCAATCTTCCCTAAGCGGTCATTAACAATGGCCCGAAATAATGGTAGAGACGAATTCAGTATAAACAAAAAAGCCTACCTCTATCAAGCGGCATCGGCTACCTTTTAGCGATTGTAGCGAGAGTTCCTATTGTGGCAATCTCTATAAAGAGGCCTTAAGCGTTTGACGCGCTTAGTTACTAGGGTTTATGTTAAGACTACGATGAAGGAAAATTACAGTCCGAGATAGAGGGTGATGACTGATTATGAATCAGTAATGCCAATCCCGTCGCATGTTTAGTTTCAAATGAAGTGATTTTTCCGCTGAAGAATTAAGAGAATTTATGACAAACCTTTGTTGAGCGACCACCTGCCGTAGCTACAAGGGTGGCTGCTTAATGGAGGTTCGAATTTAAGTAACGGTTTATCAAAGTGACTGACACTCAAGTTGTCTTACTCTAAGTCTTACTTATGATGAGCACTGCAAACCACCAGAATGCGGCAACCACTCTCCCGGATGTAGACTCTGGATGTGCTGTATCAGCACCCTGACCAACGGCATATGAAAACGATGACCATGTGGATTGAAATAACCGCAGACAGTCACGTGTGCTCCAGTGATCTTCTTTGACGGAGTGATGATCACGTGACTGGGCAATTCTCCCGTGATAGCCTCGCGGACTGAAGGTAGAGTGCAACCATAGGAAAAAACCAACTAAAATCGTGGCCACAGCCATAGCTATCCAAAGGTTAGAATTAAAAGGCTTTAGAAAAGAAAACATTTTGTAATCCTCCTTGAAATCTTTTCTGACAAGAATCGTAAAACCAAGGTGCATGAAGGGCTGTGTGAAATCCACTGCTGTTTGACGCAGAGGGCTGATGGTTAGTGGTCCAATGGAGAGATCAGCTTTCTGTTAAGAACAATTTTAAAATACATACGAGCCACGCTCTTTTCACTTCTATAAAGACCTTTGTAAATCAATTAACAAGGGTATCAAGAGATGAATGAACAAAATAAATTTAAAAAATAAACGACAATATGTTATTATTATTACTATTGTTATCATTGAAGAAGAATAATATATGAATGAATAGATGGATGGATTAGCGTTAAGCGGGCAGGGGTAGCTTAGGCTCATCAGTATGTACGCATCTAAAGGAAATGCCCGAATTGCAGAGATTGACAGCGACAAGTGGGAGATGTTCATCACCTGGACGGAAATTTTCATCGTGTGAAACTGTTACCTAGCTGTATGTTATGTGACAGAAATAATGCTTATTAAATTGTTCGAATGTCAAAATGGTTTTTTTTCGTAATTCTATAACTAAACCACAAATTACATAGTTTTGAAAGATTAGTTTATCATCCTTTAATTAGCAATTAATGAATTCGGCTTTCGCAGGATATGAAGAATTTAAGGGACTGGTTAACGATAATGCGCATGCGCGCCGTTTGTCTCTTCAGAATAAATTTGTTGGGTCAACACTAAATTCGAAATCGCCATTACCGGTACAATCATTGAAAATCCTTCGTTTTATTCGGACATCCGTCGCTTTGGCTGGTCTAGTTATACTTCGGTAGTGGTGATTAACGTCTGGTTGTGTCGTTTGACTGGTTACGTTTTACGTTTTTTTTGATCATGGAGGTTGAGAAGAGCATCGTGGCCGTCCGGCAACAGGACGTTCTCAAGAGTCTCTGGAGATAGAGAAGCTTAGCCTATCGATCTGGTATGGTTCTAGGAGTAGTGTGTGGCATACGAAAAGAATACACGACACTTGGAAAGTGGTTAAAGGCATTAGTTCGTTCAACTTTGATTTGATTTTTGACTCTGACCTGTAGTTATACCGCAACAGGCCGCGCGATCTTCACCGATCTGGTACACTTGAAATGTTCCTTGTATCTTTGCTTTACGATCGTATATGTTTAAGAATTGATGTTTTTAAAATAAATTATTGCCTGAATATTCTGTTCATAATCTAGTTTCTTTATGTGTGCTACTCGATAACATTTGTTTTGCGGAACACTGACCCGATGCAACGCGAATGAATTTGTTCATTTGCTGATAAGCAATTGAAATTTATGCTCAATTAAGGATAATCTTTATACTCATACGTTGTGTGTTTTTGTCACCGGTCCGGCGCTATTTGTAGGTATTTCTGGGTTTATATAAGGCGAACTGAGAGAACAGTAATAAGATGTTTGTTTACAAATTTTGTTTGCCGATCGGTGACTGTTTTTAGCGTAGCGGGTACGACCTCGTAAAAATACACGTTGGTAAATGTTTGTTTCAAAGCAGGACAGGGCTGTAAATCTTATTCTTATCGGCTGCAACATATGTCTGAGGAGTAGCAAAGAATAAAATTGAATTATGGGGATAAATAAAATCAAACCAAATGCCCGGAAATACTCTCGCGTCGCGAACAATTAATTTGAATTTTGTAAATTTACTTGCGTGCATCTAACTCGCTTCCGATTGGTTGAAAAACAATCAGCTACTGTCAGAACTCACACATGCGCATTATCGTGAACCAGTCCCTTTAAGCAGAACTCGGAGCGTGTTATCCACAGAGGCCGAAGGCCGAGATGGATAACACCCTCCGAGATCTGCTTAATTCTTCATATCCTGCGAAAGCCGAATTCATTAATTGCTTTATTATTCAATCAAAATAATTCCTAGTTTAAAAACATAGCTAAAACAAGCTTACCTGAATCGATCTTAAGTTTATCTTCGATAGTGTACGTATAGGTTTGTCCAGCTCCGCAAATATTCTCCAAATAGCAGATATCGCCCTCCGAGTTGTCTTCTTGCTGTTTTTGCTATGTTCTCAGCCATTATTTCGCCTAGTTCCAGCTGTAGTTTTTACTCTTGAAACGAGTGAGGTACCCGCCATTTTAGTTCTCACAACGAAAACAACTCAATCTCGTCCCCAGGTCATCTCGGTGAACGGTGCATTAACCTGTAGAAGGCTGCATTTTTGACGTCGTTTCCTCGTTAAACTAGAATTCTTCCAAATTTGGTCATCAGTAACTGGTTATGGTGAATTGTGCGTATGCTTTTAGCCAATCAGAATGGGGAAATATTTTGAATGAATAATAAGGTGGGATAAAAAGATCTAGACTGATTAGAAGTGGAGACCAGCAAGATGTAAGGCATCCATTAAAATTTATGGGAAATAAAGTTGTTATTATTATGAATTGTTGAATTAATTAATAGATTGCGTTAAGAAAAATCCCTTATTGTAAGGAGAAAAGAGAGTTTTTCTTTTCACGAAAATACTGGTAAAAAAACCTACCCTGTCTACCAAATATTCCATCATTCCATTCCACTTTTGACTGAATGAATCCTTTGATCCATAAACATTTACTGGTAAGACTTCAATTGTGTACTTGAACTTCATGTCAAGTTGAAGTCTGTCGAGCAGCTCTATACAATATCCCGTGTACACCTTTTCGCCTGTTTTAACGTCTTCTTGTTCAATAAATGGCGGTTCCTAAAAAACAGGCATAAAAATGCTTATGTCATAGCACTGGATACCGGCTTGAATTGATGTATCATTTGCTTAATGTCAGTGAATCGCTTGCATAAAAAATGACTTGGCACAAAAATATTCACTACAATGTATATTCTAAAAAATGAGAGGCGGATTTTCTTTAGTGTGCAAACTTGTTTATATCGGGATGTATCTCTTGACTCTCTTCTTGCTTGCATTTCAAAGTTGATATGATTATGTACCTTAAACTCTGCCGTTGGTCTTTGATATACAAGTATAAATACATACCTATAAATTATTTACATGTTTAATATTATTAGTTAAAAAGTAAAACAATGTCTAAAATACAGTCTATTAATAAAACTTGATAGGTTCGTTCGAGTTCTTAGACGTTTTGAAGATTCTTTAACTCTGGGCAACAAATTACACAGCGGATGAGTAGATACTAGGCAACTAATCTTTGAGGGCGATTAAATGTCAGTGACTTTTTTTTAAAAAAAATAAAGGACGTTAAGTAACCCGGCCCTCACACTTTCGAGTCTTCTAAAATTTCCTCACCAAAACAAGAATAAGTGTTTGGTAAATGATGTGTTGTGATAGACTTTATATTCACTTATGCTGTGGCTGTCTTGTCTCCAGTCAAGCATGTGACAATTTAAATGACGGAAAGTCAAACCTTTGCACATTTAGAAGCAAGTGTGCACACTGGGAGGATGAATATGTCCAATTTTGAAACAGAAAACTCCTTTGAGTATCGTCATATCGATCTTAATTGGGGCAACAAAACAAATGAGCGAATAAGGTCTATTACAATAGGCTAGAGAATTGATGACGTTACAGGAACTAAATGAGAAAAATTATTGGATTGGATGGGATAATCAGAAGGAAAGAGATAAAAAAGTTAAAACTGTATAGTACCTATCTAAAGTGGAGAAAATTGTCAAAATAAAATCGTCAAAGAAGTTTCGAGAGTCAATGAGTCTTGTGCTAGAAAAATGTTCTTTCGTTTTTTACTTACTACTACTGTTACAACTCGAATGCTGACGTTTTCCACTGTGTCTGCTCTGTCACGAGGTGCCTTAAGCGACTGGGACAGCCATAAAACCGGTTTTTCAGGATACATTACAATTCCTTTTCTCGGACTCCATTTACCAACCTTGAATGTTAAAAAATATTCAAAATATAATAACGGCTACGTGCATCAACTGAATTCCAACTTTTAATTGCGGAACGTGTATGATTTTTCTCGTACGTGCAAGAACTGATAGACATATGACCTCATATGCATGTATCGTTCTTTTCTTCTTTAGCTATTTGAACCGTGCAGTAAGTCATTATTAATGGCATAGCTATTCTAATTTTTATATGTAAAAAATGCCAACTTACCTCCACAAAACCTGTTCTTCCCAAATTTACTATATCGTAATCTTTAAATTTTGGCGATCCATCTGTTTCAAATTCCAAGTCATTCATAATTCCAGTTCTGTTGACCTGACAATTTCATTTAAATTTACATTATTTGTTGTTGTTATAAGTTGTCTCTGGATGTTTCGAGTACCATTCAATGTCTTGTTAACGTTTGTACTTTACTATTTGATAAGCGACCCATCTGCGACCAGCTTTACAAAAAAGCTGATGATTCATTGTCACTTGTTGGAGTTTGTTCTCTAAATGCAATTGGCGCAATATAACTACAGCAATATTTATTGTCCGTTCAATCTTCTTTAATATTTTACATATTTGAGTCAGTGAGCACTTTGAATGTGACTTAAATTCAAAAACTAATGAAAGAGCCCAACCTTCTTTATGTATTTCATTAAGTCTTCTCCATTTCTCCATGGCAAGACACGGCCCTTGTGGAAGTTAAAACCAACGTCTTCCCCTTTGACATCGTACCCGTCTAATACCATGTGATGAAGTGCAGAAGCTAAAACCAAGGTGGAGTCAAAAATCTTTCCTGAAACAACCTGATTTGTGAAAACAAAGATGTTAAAATCTAGGCAGGAAGATTCGTATGCTTTTCATTTGTGGCTCTACTCTATAGCTAGTTAGGACTATGGGTTCTTGTTGTCCTACATGGAAGTGCTAAATGGATGATGTGGTCTGATCTCTTCCTTCTGAAAATCCCCTGATTTAATTGGGGGTTTCCTAATGCTCAATATACTTGATAAGTACATTGAGTATACATTCAAGTATATATTCCACTTCGGGAAGGCCCAAGAAAGGCTGTACAAGGTATTCTTTTGGTCTATGACGTCATAACACAGGTTCTATTCACTTATCCTTATCAGTGACGTCACACCCACGGTCGATTCACACAGTCCTTCCTGATCCACCAGACTTATAACGCTTATTCCCTATACTACTGTGATATCATTTTCGTTGGTATTTTAACGAACATCGTAACAATTGCAATGGAGAGACAAGGCAAGATTAGAAGGATAATTAAAGTATAGTTATAGTGATGAGCGCTCCCCAGGATTGCGGGGCTTAATCAGATCATGGCCTTGGTTTGCAGTGGGTACGTACATTAAGTTCACCATGTTGGTAGCTTTTCCAGTGCTTTGCAACTTCCTTGTAACGAGTTCCCTCGCCGAATGCAAGACGTGTGCCAATGACTCCATAAAACTGATTTATGAAGAATTCATCGCCGAGTGTTTGCCAGTCCTGTTAAGAATCGGTAAAGGTATATCAATAAATGAATGATTGAATAATATTTACATTCTTTAAAATGCATGATGTTCACTCATGTGTTATTGATATTTTGTCTTTACTAGAGCGCAAGTGTCACGCCTGTTATTGGTGAATCTTATGACCACAAATTCAATGTATCTCTTCCTTACCTTTTCTGTTTGCGCATCTGTAACAATCCAGACCCAGTCTTTCGTCATTCCAAGGTCACCTGCTTGCTTGAGGATCTATTTAAAATATTTCTCCATGCACTTTTTGTTTTATTTACAGATTAAAACACAAGCATTAATCAGCTGCCCTATTCCATTCCAAAATAGCTATTAGCGATGCCCACGTGATGACCAGGTGTATAGGAAAGTAGCCCCATAGTTACGCCCGTCACCGTGATAATCCGTAAAATATATATTTTTTTACTGTTTAAATATGTATGTACTGCAGCTGAAGAGAAGGCAAGAGAGCAAGAGGAGTTGCTCGACAGGATTCTCCCTTTGCTTCATCCCTAACAGAAGACCAAACCATGCTAAAATCAAGGACGACAATTTGCCGTTGGTGACACTCTTTTTAGTGAGTGAGTGGGTAAGTCATTGCACAGACTCAAATTTCATCATTGTCCCATCATCATTGAAAACAACAACAACAAAAACAACAAAAACAAAAACAAACAAACAAAACTGTAAGTTCAAGATTTGTGGATTGGCTACCCCTAGTATTATATATCATTCTAACCTGCCTCGAGTACTTTTTGTAACAGTTCAAAACAACAATTCTAGTGCCTGTTTGCCTGATCCATTTCAGCTGTTTACTAATTTTGAGTTTGAAGGGGTCTGCGATGGGCTCAAAGTGTTCGTGTGCTACAACCAGCCAACCTCGTTTGTATGCTTCATCCTTCAGAGCTAACAGGCCATTGATTCCTGTAGGAATGAAATAAATAGTCCTCCATGCATGTCATACTTGCTAACGATATCACCTTGACTTGAAATTAAATTGTATTTTAAGTGCAGCGGAGATCTAAACGTAGCTGAAAATTGTGTCCGTTGAAAGACTGTAACCACAAAAGCCGTGACATGGAAGAGACGATGAGAACGTGATCCTTTTCCACCATTTTAGTTTTGTATTTCAACGTACGTTTTCAGTATTAAGAAGTTGACTCTTACGTTCACTGAATAAAGATTTGGTTATGAAGCATGTTAAACAGAACACGGTATATTTCGTGTTGCACATAAAAGAGTTGATAAAAGTGAGTTCATAAACGCCGGTTAAACGCGATTTCGGATTGCAGAAGGCCGGCTGCCTGTGGCCAATGTAAAGACAACTGTTGAAGTTCCCTGAATGACATAGAGCACCGAGTCTCCAGAAGACGGCCATGGACAAATAGGAAGCGGCCATTGGCCCTTTGCTATTAACGTGATGCTTAGCCTCTTCGTTGTTATTTATCCTTGGACGGCACACAAAACAGAAAATCGCCGTAGACAGAACTACCTTCGAGTTGGGTGTGATTCTCTCTATATATTTTTGTGTGTTTACTATTATTATTATTTGCGATTTCACATAATTTACCCTCCCTTAGAGTAAATAAGTCATGGAAATTGTTTACCGTAATCATCTTTTGATACAAGCAGGGCAAACTGAGTCCAGTTAAAGTATTCAATAAGTCCCGCCAAGGCCTTGCACTGAACAATGTCGCTTGGGCTCATGCGTACAAGATAAGGAAAATTAGCCGGGATGGAAGAGAAGGTCGGATCTGTTGCCACCGGAGCAAATTGTGGAATATGGAACCCTGAAAAGTAGGGCTGGGTGTACTTCACATCGGAGGACATAAAAGGACCAACAATGGCAACTACACCAAGATGACCTAAATACTGCGCTGAAAGAGAAGGGAAAGAACAATGGCAAGAGATCTGTATCTGCATTTGTCATAAGTGCATCAAAAATCTCTTTATCTAATGAGGTCAATGTTAATATTCGAAAACGGATAAGAGTTGAAAAATGTTATGTTTCCTGGAATAGCCGCTTTTTTCATAATAAAAAGCTAGTGCAGCTGTTACTTATATAGTTGATTGGAATGGGCACTGAATCGCGGCTGCTTCAATTGGAGTATATAAATATATATGCTCAAAACGTACAACTACTGCAAAATATCATTACTCTGATACAAAGGTACAAGTTCCAAAATTGAGCAAGTAATCCAACTACATCTGTAGATGAGCATGCAGAAAGATTATTTTCATTGCTAGAGGCCTTTATTAATATTTAGCCAGGGCTAATAAATTGTCAACGATACTTAAAGGTGTACGTCCTATTTGCCTGCGAGCAGGCTCACTTTTAAGAGTTCAGGGAAAATTTTGGCGGCGCTGCCGCCAGCGTGCGAGGTAAAGTACTTTTTTCCTCGCCCCATTTCCCGGCGGCTCGCGAAGCCAAAATTTTCCACGAACTCGCACACGTGGGCCTGCTTACAGGCTAACGTCCTATGCACTCGCCACTTCAAGCCAGGAATTTAAGGTTCGGGGCAACTTTAGAGAGCTTAAGCCTGTGATTGTTGATTCATTTTGGTAACAAATGGATGAGGTATAATTATTTAGTTACCTGCTTTTAAATTGTCAAAAGCGTCCAGTGGTTTGGTTATATTGATGACGGCTTGAAGCTGTATTCCTGGCAGAATATTGGGATCTTCGTTGACATCAGCAATAGCGGCAAGGAAAGATCTTACTAATGATACGTCCTCGAAAATGGCTCCTTTTAGCAACATTTTATTCACAAGAAACAGAAAAAAAGCGATCAAAGAAACGTAAAATGAACTCTCTAGGAGCCTTGTGGGATGTTCTGCAGCATCTTCTTTAGATTACTAGTCTAAAGCAGTAATCAAACCTCTTAAGCAGACAACTTAAACGTAGTAAAGGCCATTTATTCAGTATGCACTGCGACCCTTTGAGTCTGCGAATGAATCCAGTAGTGCTATAATGAAACCTCGTGAGTGTCTATTTCTTTCTCTCCGGCAAGTCAATTTTACCTTCATCCTAGCATCACTGCACTGCACTGACGAGGCCCAGAAGGCCGAAACCGTACTGTCTGCGGTTAGACAAGTTAATTCATATATTTCTTTTCTTTGCACCTTTAACTGCAGTGAAATGGTCGAAGTAATTAGGATCATAAATCCAAAGAAATGAAAGAACTACCCAATGAAATAGACTTTGATAAGCAAGCGCTCTAAGGTTCATGTGATTAACTTGAAAGTAGCCTTCGAACGATGGTTGAACAATGGCTTTAAACTTTCTAGAGATTAATATTACAGGTTAAACGACTCGTTCAGTAAATAATGCGTTGTAATCTGCATAATATAATTCGCAAATGTAAACAGCAATATTGTAGGCTAATAAAAACTTTGAATAGAAATGATAAGCGCGAGTCACCGTATTTTAAAATGCCCTAGTTATCGGAACTGACCTGTCTATTAAGTGATACTTATTTCAATATCCTTCTGCTTGATAAATTTGTTAACTTACCTACTTTCAACATCAGGCCATTCACGAGAAAGACTTGAAGAAACATAATTGAAAAGGTCACGAAAGTCGTCTGTAAAAACTTCATCATGTCCTCTTTTTGCACACTTAAGCTATCTACATCAAAACTTCAAAACATCTGTTTTGTTGGGCCAGTAAAACAAATGAAGTTTCTTATTTGAACTTTTTTGAGTGTGTTTTTGTCATATTCTACTTGTGACATTGACTCATCATGACTTCAGCAAAGAGACCATCAATAACACAGAAAATTGAAATCTTTTATCTTTAACTCAGTATGACTTCCCAAACAACATTTGCTGCAATCACAGATTTCTGCTGTGATTCAATAACGATGGATGGCGTGCTGCGAATAAAACGCGAGGGTCCACTAGTCATTATAAAAACACAACATGTAATAATCCTTTTACAAAATGAATAATTTTTATTACCATTTCTTTAATTTACCATAGCCCACTGTTTGAAGAACAATACATGTAAGTTATTATTTTCAAGAGTAACCATAACTTATCCAACAAGTGTCTTCAAGGCAAATTCTAGTCATCCTTTAGTCCATAACGAAATAAATCGATCTTATTGCCTTTGTAGACATGAAAAACAGTGTGTGCCAGAGTTCATCTGATGTCTGTAAACTGACACTCATCATATTCGTTTTTTTATCATTTATGCGCCTTTTTAGAAACGGGAGGGGAACTGGAATCAAAATGCGTCCCGCGGTTGTTTCTGGGATCTCTACTGGGACGCGTCAGTCGGCTGTTGCCTGTTGGCCAGTAACTGTCCCAGCAGTCTTTGCGAAAGTCAGCTCGGCCCAGTTTACTTCTCGTTTCAAAAGTGGCAAATTAGAAAACGTGTTTTAAGTTGACAGTTTTACTGGCCGCCCCTAAAGAAAATTATAGCGCTAAGGAAAGCTATCATAATGGCTGCGTTTATGATGCAACAAGCATGAAAGTAAAAGAGAACAGGACCCCATGACTCTTGGGCTCTTTAAGAGAGCAATTCAGAGAAGAGAACAATTACCACCAACCTTTCTGAATGTTTGATAAAAATTCATAAATTGGTAATGGTAACCGAACCTTATAGAAACATCCTATGGTTGAACAATAGCTGCAGAACTACATCAGGGCTACTAAATGGCTTTTTTTTATCATCGATTGCTTTTTTGTAACAAAAAAAGAAATTCTATGCCATTTGATTGAGTTTTGGCTACTAACAATGACTTAATAATGCTATGTAGCTATAATTATGGTTCATCAATGATATTTGGAAGTTCAATGATTACGCCAATATTCAAAGGTATTGATTACCTAGAGGTGGATTGTCCAAGCCATCTTAAGATGAGATATATCTCAAGTTTTGAATTAAAAAGATAGGCCACTGTTAAAAAGAAACAATACTTAATTTACGCCACCAATGCGTTTAAAATTGGTCATTTTCCAAATAAAATTGTCAGATTTACCAAATTAAGCATGACGCAGGTTTGTAAACTGAAAAACAAAGCAATTTTCATGTTTACGTTAATAACAATCTCATATGTACATATTTTACATTATTTTACTAGGCAGTTTTGGTACTAATTGTAGAGGCGGTAGCCCTGACTACTCTTTCATGTCAAACTAGTCGTAAGAAATAGTATCACTTTCATTATTATTCATTTAAATTACTTCTCCCTGACTTAGATCGACCAGTCAACTTTCGGCCATTACAACCGGTTAACGCTCACGCTGACCGAAAGCTTGAAATACTTCGGCCATTCCTCCAGAGATGAATAAAAGCATTGCACAAATGACGCCACAAAAAGGTGATGGCTTTGCAGAGCTCGAAAGCAAGAAACTGACTGGCCGGTGATCTCAAACGCTAGCCACGTTGAGAAGAACGAATAATTGACGTGATCAAAAGTCTTTTGTTCAAAATTAATACAAAAATGCCACTGAACGTCGGTATCGTCTGCATATGTGAGCTCAACAACAAGCATAAATGAATTCGGCTTTCGTACTAAAGCGTTATTCTGCGAGGCCTTAAGATTCAGATAAGGCAAAGCAACTTCCTCTATCATCATAATTTTTCATCTTCCCCAAATCCAGCTTTATCTAATAACTTTAGATATTCTAGTCTTTGCGTTGCGGCTTTTCATACTCTCAACAGGCTATACGACGGAACTTTTCCTATAGCCCTTCGATTTTTCTTCATTGTCGTGTCCTTCATCGTTGGCTTTGGTTACAAAACCATTCATATGGCTACTTTTCCTCTTCTCTAAATCTTCAATGCTTAGTTCTTCTGTTGAAAGCCTGCGAGGAAATAAATCAGAATAATCCTTTCCTTGAGTTTCTACAGGGTCGACTGACGAAGGACTGGACCGAGTCCTTCCTTGGTACGCTCGCCATGATGTTATTACGCGTCTCTTCAGGGCCTCTATTCGAGCCTAGAGTAAAATAATAATGATAAAAAAGAAAAACATTTATTTATTGTAAGTTTGATTATAACACTAAAATCTAAAAAAAATCTGATTTCGAAAGGTTAATGTTCGCCATGCTAGAATTCACGGACGGAAAAGTTGGTGGCCTTTGAAGCAGACTGCAATTACTACTTATACCCTGATGATGATGATGATGATGATGATGATTCTTATGCTGATGATGAAGAAAATAATTTCTATGATGATGATGATGACGATGAAGATGATGAAAACAATAATAGTTTTACAAGCAAAAGTTTAATTACCTTATTTTAAGAATTTTCAGATACGAAATAATTGTAAAATAAGGTATTGTATGATTGTTTTAGTAGATTTTAATCTATTTTGAAGAAAAAAATAGATACATAGTATATAAGGAAATCGATTACATTCGTTCAAAACTAACTATCTTTGAAAACCCGGTTGCTATTATATCGTTACCGTCAATAGCCATCATTGTTCATAGGCTTAAAACTGAAGCTACATTGCCGTTAAAGCTCATCTTGGAGGGATCTGTCCAAAAAGTACAATTATTATTATTTTTTGTTTTATGACTCATTTATTAATTTGTTTATCTATATTTATGACCTCCTTCTCCTCTTAGGACCTACAATAAAAGCTTTTATAACTGCAGTTATTAGTTATCATCTGCGAAAAATATATATATCAACCAGTCTTTACTACCTCTTTGTTATTTTGCCTTGTATCCTTGTGAGCCTCGATAAAAAGCTCGCCGAGTAACACAAGCACACTGGTAACCATACCAAAAATCACACAGTAAAATACACCTGACAAGTCTGTAAACGTGAGCACATCCCCAGATGTGTTAATAGAAGAGGTGGACTCTGAAACATAAGAAACACATAATTGCTTGAATCGCTATGTGTCCAAAAAGTCTCAGGGTATTCCTTAGTTCGGCCAAAAAATGTTTCTCCGTTTGTTGCCTTATTTTGTTATAGAGTGTGTGATAGCATTGTTCTCTTCGATCCTTTATCCGCAAGAAACGCCCGTTGTTCAGGAAGGTAAAATATAAAAAATCGATCAATTTAGGTTTCTCGGGAACGGCCCACCTACCCCTCCCCTAAGCCATCATTTTGCCCAAAGTGAGAAGTAAGTGTTAATTTTAGTTTAGGGGAGGGGTAGGTGGGCAGTTTCCCAGAAACCAAAATTGATCCAAGAATCTTCAATTCCTAGGGAATAGAAAGAGGGTTGACCTATTAAAGATCTTTTACGTAGTGAACTAAATATTGGGATAGTAAGGTAATAACGCATAATCACAGAACAATTTTCCATTTATAACTAAAGTATCTCATGTGCGGTCAAGGACTTGCATATTTGTATATTAAAATTAAGGTAATGAGACCACTTACGTGACTCTGTGTCCTTCTCGCACGTTCCACTCAGCCATTTTGTTTTCATTGTTTCCATGTAGCCCTTCTGTCGGAGCTCCAGAACATTGACGCTAAAATGCTGAGTAAATGGAGAATTCTTCTGAAGGCCAAAACCATAACCAAACTTGCCAAAAATCCTGTAGACAATAAACAGTCAAACTCAACACTGCAGGAAGGCAGCAAACAACCCAAGTGAAAGACGCTAGCTGGTTTATAGTGCACCAGCGAAACTTAAATCTGGGCGATCACAATATCTCATTTAATGACTACTAAGTAATCAATGAGATTAAAATCACAAACTCGCCGTGTTCACAGCAAAAAGCCTTATTTAGAATTGTGAAAGGGGGTCTTAAAAAATATAGTTACCTTCCCATCGTATGGAGAGTGTTGCATGGTGGTTGTTGAACATGATATTCGAGCACTGGCGAATCAAATATAAAGGCGAAGTTTTCCTTTCGAACCCTTTTTATTCCCTCCGTGGCATTCCTGAGGATTGTGCCACTTGACTTCATATACTCCCACATTGTGACATAGGTTGGAATACTTGAAGACTGGAAGAATGTTTGTGTCTGACCCTCTCCAGGGATTCCGTACTCGATCTTAGTTTGACGTGCTAGGTCTTCCACTGATTGGATTGGGGTCTGAAATCGTTGAACGATCAAAAATGATGCCAGATTCGCTGTATATGTGGCACCTTCGAAAAAAAAAAGGATTTTTTTTTGGTTTAAAATAACGCATGAACTTGATAGCAGTTTCGGTTTGGGCCTAATCGTTCGTCTCTTCTCATTCCACTCAGAATATTGGCACATAAAAACGTTCAAAGACTTCGAAATTCAAAGTGGAGCTCAAGCCCGTGCGCGGATCGGAGCAGTAAGGTACGTAAATAGGGGATTGACCCATGCGAAAACCTTTGGTCGTCACGTGAAGGTCAGGCTGAAGCCAACGGGAAATTCCACATCAGTTTACACAATATTTAAATAACAAGAATACGATCTTTCTGTCGCACAATCAGAGCACACGGAAAACACTATCCGATGTTTTAGTATATAGTGATTGGAATTTATATATATTATTCTATTCAAAGCCGATTGACAGGTGTCGAAATAATATATCCTTCATCTTCCGTGATTTTAATGCTTCTGATGTACTTCCTATCAAGATGACACATGCTTTGAGATCTTTTAATTTTTTCATCGGGTTAATAGAGATAAAAAAAAATCTATCAAGTATTCAGTATTTAACAGGAGCTCTGCTTTTAGGCTTTGCTAGATTTTTGTATTAAGATGATTACTATAAACACTTGGTAAATACCTATTATCAGTACTGCAAACCACCAAACACCCACAGCGATTCTTCCGGATAATGATACCGGATGTAAAACATCAGGACCTTGACTGACATAATAGGCAAACGAAGACCAAATGGCGTTATAAAACCGCAAATAGCCTTTGGTTCTCAGTTCTTCCCTTTTAACAGTTCTCTGGTCGCTTGCCTGAGCCACTCTTCCATGGTAACCATACGGACTGAAAGTACTGTGGAACCACAGAAACACACCGACACCTAAAGTGCTAAAAACTATTGCCAACCACAGATTAAAGTCAAATGGACGGAGAAACGAAAACACTTTGTATTTACTGTCCTCCTCTTTCCTCATAACTATTGACAGACCAACGTCTAGGAAAGGCTGAGTGAAATCAATGACTGTTTGTCGACTGGAACTGATTGTGAAAGGACCAATTGCAAGGTCTGCTTTCTGCGAGAAATAAAAATTGTGGTATTTAGCTAATTCTAACCACTACGATAAACCTTGAATTAAACTATATAAAAAATCTAATTGAAACGGGGATTTCAGGACGAACAACTCGGCGAAATAGCTGGAGGAAACAGATAAGCTCTGTTACGTAAGTCGGAAGACAGTTTTACTCATTTTTTTTAACTTAAAAGGCGCGTTAGTTATTAAGTAGAAATTTTCATATTTCATGAAGTTAAGAGTAAACTTCTCGTCAGTGACGGCGGAAGGCGTGTAGATTGAAGGAACGGAAACAGATCATACTGAGACATGTAGTAGGCCGTTCCGTAGCTCCCGTGTCTCCCACTCTATAGGACACTGAAGCCAAAGAGAACTCTACAGCCTTAGATTCAAGGATCTCATAACCATTCAGCAGTGGACATGATTGCCAATCCGTTTAAAGCGATCTTAGGGATATAAAAAGGCTAGGCTAATACTACTTACATCGTCCATGAGATGTCTGACCATTCCATTCCACTTCCCAGAGAACACGTTTGGCGCCCCATACATGTTATTAGGAGACACTTCTATCGTGTACCTGAATTTCATACTTTCCTTAAGCTTTTCAAGTAAGTCAATACACAATCCATCGTAAGTCGTCTTCCCACTCTTTGATTGCTTGACGAAAACGAATGGTTTTTCCTAGACGAAGTAATGTAACATTTGGTCACTACAACAATAAAAGCAATTTACATTTGTCAAGAAAACAAATTATATTTTGTGCTGAGCCGCAAAATAGCAACGCTACTCTATTAATATTTTACAATCATTTACAATTTAAAACCACACAAATTTCTTTACATTACAGTATTATTTGTACTGTATACTAAATACTCTGTCAAAAGTTTCTCTCTCGGTAGGTTAATCGCCTAATGTGATAAAATGTTTCCGCCTCGGAAAATCCGTGATTTTCGAAGTCAATGTTGTCAGTCAACGAAATAAGAGTTCAATTCAATTCAATTCTTTATTCACACTATACAAGATATTTACAAAAGTGTACATAGTAGGAAAATAAAGTAGCTACAAATAATAATTAACTAAAAGATATTAAGTTCATTTGTGTACGGTGTCCAAAGTAGCAAGAGCTTTCTTGTTGGACACCGTCATATTGAAATAATTGGCAGCAGTAAAGAGTGGAATAAAATCTCAAATAATATCAGTGATAGAACATATACTAAGGTCAGATTTGGTTGGTTAGAAGACAGGACTTCCATTCTTTTTTAAACTTATGATATGGCAGACACTTGACAAGGAATTATTTAAAAACATATCAATGAATAATTAGGATAATGAATAATTAGGATAATGAGGAAATTCACGATGCTGATGAGTCTAGTATGATGGTTGCAACCATTGAAACTGAGTTTCATTATGAACTGTAACGTCCAGTCGTCGACGTAACGAGATTCAAAACAAGTAAGGAGTGGTACTTGCAAATCTCCAGCGAGGCATAAAACGAAAATGGATTAGAAGCCACAAACAAGGCTATTAAAAAAACATAAACAAAATGAAAATAACAAAACTGACGGATACTTACTATGACAGTGACTACCCTAATGGTTGTGTTTTCAACAACTGCCGAGCTATCTTTGGGAACTGCTACAGAGCCTGAAAGCCAATAGACAGGCTTCCGAGGATCCATCACTACGCCATCTCGTGAGCTCCAGCGACCGACCTGCACGTGTACAATAAATCAAAACTTTCTTAATAACCATTAACAAAGCACAAACAAGGACCCTAGTTTTCAAACATCGGGCGTATAAGTGCGTCTTTCTGCCTAATCACTGATTACCACTCTTTTATCATTGCCTTAGAAGTGGACACGTTATTGTTGTCACTGATCCCATGTAAGTTTCAAGCCTTTCCCTATCCTTGGGGATCAGGCATTTCTCAGTGTAAAGAAAAATGTGTCTTTGTGAAATTTTTAATTTCATTTAGAGTTTTAGACCTTATTCTTACCAGGCTTGGTGATTGTTTTATTTAACATTATTAAACTTGTCGCAATATCAGTGAATGAAACAGCGATGGCCGGATGTGCTCGCTGAAAATAAAGGCAATAAATGGCAGGCACAGAAACAAAAATATAAGTCGATTTAAGTGAGTTAAAAAGAGAATAAAAAGAAAATTGTTTTCTTGGTGACCTGAATGAATCCAGTTCTTGCGAAGTTAACAATATCATATTCAGCATATACGGGGGAACCATTTTCATCAAATGAAAGCGGTGACATTATACCATCCATGGATACCTGGATAAAGAAGAGGAGAAAGAAAGAAAAAAAGAAAAGATAAATTGAGCTTGTTGAAAAGCTTTATGTTACATTTAAATTTCTTATTTTCCTCCACGTACATTTTTAATGTATTCCATAAGTGTTCTCCCTGGTTTCCAAACATTGCTGGTGTCTTCGCTGTCAAAATTGAATCCCAGTGAGGTTTCCTTGACATTAGACCCATGCTTTATCATTCGATCCAACGCAACCGCCACGACATATGCCGCATCGTAACTCTTTCCCCCAGGTGTCTGCGAAAAAATATAGATGTTTTCAAGATTAGTTTTGTGTGTAATTGCTTTTTTAACAGTTACGAGGCGCTTGATCCGATTGATCCACACATCGAGCAAGTGACTATCGGACTGTGTTTCGAGCATAGGCGTACGGGCCGGGGGGGCGAGGGGGGCTGCAGCCCCCCCAAATTTTGGGCAACTCAGATTTTTTGGGCAGCTAGAGAAAATTTGGGCAAAGCCAGGTTTTAAAGACGTTTCGCTGTTTTTTTTTTTAATGTTATTTTGAAGAGATAAATATTTTATATTTTATTCTGACAAAAATCCTGACGTCGGTCGACGTAATAATCAAGTTACATTCTCTCGAGACATAGGTTGTCTAGCACGTGATGAGTTTCTGGTTAATAGGAAAGGGTATCACACGTTGATTTACATATTTATAGTTTTTTAAAGTGTTTAGTTGAGGTAAAAAAACCACTGCAAAAACCGTGTACGATCAATCCTGCTCAACGTCGGATCCGAAAAGATCGTGATCAGTCAAAATAGATCAAAACGTTACAGTCAAGAAGACTTCTGCAGGGACTGATCAAACAACATGAAATAGAGTTAAGTTGCGATATTTCGACTGGCCAATACCAGTCTTCATCAGGTTTATATCAGGTTTTTTACTGTTGAGCACTGTACTGCACTGCACTAACTGGAATGGGCTCTCTCCAGTCGTGAATTGATTAGAATAAACTTCCGCATATCTTAATAGAATCATCTCCCGCTCGTAGAATAGTGTATGGCAGATAGCATCAGCAATAGATCTGAAAATGAAGAAGTGGCTGACTGGTTCTCAGTTCGATAACGGCCAAACAGCAAGATTTTCGTTTTTTACCATATTTCTAACGATGAAAACGTCATTCCAAAATATCCCAATAACACTCTCACAGTTTCCGTTTTAACTTCACGAACATCGAGGCGACTATTTGAGGAAAAAGTTTCCGTGAACGATTTTGTAAGAACAGTTCCCTGTGCCGAGAAATATTACTGCAAGTAATATAGGCAATGGCGTCATTTAGTTGCTATGACAACTCCGATGTCATTACATTCCTGATCATGCCAAATTTTCAACTTTATCTAATAAAACTGTGGTGGCAATTTTTCCAAATGTTTGTCTATGGCGACGTAGTTATGCTCAGAATTGGGAGGTATTGACCCTGAAAAACTGTTACAGTATCGCGCCACCCTCATATGCCAGTGCGGCCTCTGTTGTTGCATCGTATGGCCCTCGTTTCTTTTCGACTGTACGATTCCGAAAAATTCGGGCAACTTGCGAGAATTTTTTGGGCAAATGGTTTACCGCCCCCCCCTGGCAAAAAATTTCCCGTACGCCTATGGTTTCGAACTTCCTCACTCTGTAACGTAACATGATGCCGCCGAATAATTTCTTGAACCGCCTTGTCACTGACTGAATGAACATATTCCCATGTACCCCACGCTTAAAATTTACTATCACATTTCTATCATTATGATAGTAAAATTCATAGAAATTTGTTCACAGGGACGAGGGACGGGGCGGAAGATCTGACTGATCCGCGCACTTGCGCTGATGACTAAGAGGAAAACCAAAATAAGGGGACTGCGTTCCGCTCTACTTCACTCTGTATCTGATGACCACGAATCATTTTTGCCGCGTGATTGTAGAAGTCAAGTGGCAAAATAGCAGCTGATCCCTTGATTTCATATTTACTTCTTGAGAACGAATTACGGAATGACTCAGTCTATGTTCACACTAAACCGGGATAGCTTTTCGTGCGGACACTAAAAGCTATCCGGTAAGTATGATCACCTATCCGAAAAGTGACTCTCCACTTTTAGAGGTCTGCACGACTTGGCACAGCTTCGCTCCGTTACAGGAGCCCTATCCAGTATACCACCGCGGTCAAACGTCTAAATCGTTATTTTTGATTTTTATTGCTGGGATTTCATTTACCAGTTAGAGAAAAATGGGCAAAGATGTATAAATCAGTTAGTCAACATAACTATCTTTCCATTTTTCTCAAAATTTTGAGCTTTTTTCGCTGAAAACGCTTCGCGCTAAAAGAGAATCATGTTTGGAAATGGCGCCGATAATAACGTCAGCATCGGTTTTCAATCACTTACAACTTTTTTAGTAAACTTTTAAAAAGTTTAGTAAACTAACAGGATGTTGGTAATACCCTAACCTTTCGATAGTGAAAGTAGCAACCTTAACTTTGAAGTATTTCGCTTAACTTTTGCAAATTTCACTCGTTTGACCGCTGTGAAATCCAGTATGGTTTTCGTGCCGGGGCAAAAGCTATCCGGTAATAGTGTGAGCATAGCCTCAAATTATATCCCCACACATTTGCCCTACACCTCCCTGGACTATCATAATCAAACCCCGTGATATCGTTAGAGTCGTTATCGTTAACGTTAGGATATCTCGAAAACGCTTACACTGACTTGTCCGTAGCCTTTTGCTCTCCATTTTGTACTGAATTCTGGGTAGAGCTTGCCAGCGCCAAATGATGGTCGTGTACCAATTACACCGTAAAAGTTATGGAGTGGATAGTCCCCGGGGACCAACTTCCAGTCCTAAAAAGAAGACATATTTTGTTTAAAATTTTGCACAATTAAAATCTGTTTAGTCCTCCAGTCTATGCAGACCAAATAGCGTCATTGAAAAGCAGTCCGTAGAGGCTTTCAAAGAGGCCGTCATTTGCCATCTTTAAAAACGCTGACGCTGTAATTGTATTTTTAACATAAGCACTTGCACATCTGCACATCTGCACGTCTACCGTGATGGAATATACCCTTTACAGATTACTTACTTATAGATATATAGATAGACCATTGCGAATTCGCAGCTGAAATAACTGAAATTTGTGTTTAAACATGTTTTAATCTCACCAAAGATTAAAACTGGGTTCTGGCTATTGTTTCAGGTTTGTGTTTTGTTGTTTTGTTTTGTTTTTGGTAGTATATAGAACATCACACTATAAGTGCAGACCAGCAGCAGCATTTTTTGTACACTTCCAAATTCTATAGCCGTGTAAAATTGTAAATTATTTATTTAAATTGCCTCCAATCAAACGTTAGAAGTATGTAAACTCAATACAGTGTAATTAATTTTTGACACACCCACTTCCTGCTCAACTAATAAGTATTCATAAACTTTCCAAACAGATCTATAGATTCTCAGTTTTGCTTACAAGCACGATAAAACATTCGCGTCCGATCTGTATGGGCTTGTACAGTGTAAACACCCAGCTCGTAAGTTGTATTTTATTTACAATAAGTTTGTGTTTCTTTTCGCAACTTCGTAAGTTACGTGTTTAAAACTTTGATGACCTTCTCTCAATTTATTTCTTCACTCCGCAGATCAAAGATATGAAATTCATATATTCATAATTCCATCCTCTTCTTTCCCCGGTATAATATATAGATTTAGCCAGGGCTAAAAGCGAAGCCTCCGTTTCTATACTTATGATAAAAACAATAAAATTTAAAAGTAATAACATGAACTCTAAGTCAAGAAAAAAAATCTTCACATCCCTATTAATTGAACTGCAGGTCAGCCTTCGGCATGAGTTCATCTTTTGAAGGAAGGGCTAAATGATTAAGAAAAAATGTCCCCCAAACAGACCTGAATTGAAAAAATTGTGAAATTGTAGGTCTCTTCAATAACAGCAAATTACATGTTACGATATGTAGAGTCGGTGTTTCTGTGTTTTAGGGAAGACCTAAAAGGAAAATCGGGGCGACTAAGGAAGTTTTGTCTTCCCGTAAGCCCATTATATTTTCTTTTCTTCTTTATTTTTTTTAACGGGCCCGGACAAACAGTTATGTGTAGCCTTTACATTTATACCTCACAATATCTGAAAGAAAACTTTAATTTACCGTAAGGTGTATAACATTCTCTTTGAGGATAGACATAAGAAAGCAAACGATAACCTTTTCTCTACTAACTGTAACTGGCTGCAACTTACAACTTTGCATTTAAAAAAAAAAAAGATAGACAAACTTGACCGCGAAAAGCCGACGAGTCTGTCGTTAGAATAGTGGACAACTCTTTCATATTTTAGATAAGCCCCCTTTTTCAGCGTGAAAATTATAACAAAGCCGTAAACGAACAACTGAAAACAAAATGCAGTAAACTTCATTCAAGCGGTATTCAGCTGTATTCCGGGTACGAGTTATGGAGAAAGAGCAGCAAAACTGCAAAAATTCTTGAATTCTACACACTGCAAAATTCTTCAATGGCAGATAATTGAATAAGAAAATGAATAGCAATAAATGGAAGATGTACAGTTTTAATGCTTCAGTTTTAATGCATCAGTCAATTTCACCTGCGCCCAGCCCCCCCCCTCCCCGGCTACTTCGGGGAATTTGCAAATTTTGCACTGCCCGGGGGCTGGGCATTTGCCAACCCCGGGGCCATTCCCGAGCTTTTGACACGCATGCAGTTTCCTGTCAGAATATAACTATACACATGCTTTTACTGGAAAAAAAGCAGATTGGCATATCTGTCAAGGACAGGAATAAATTGAAGAGGGTTATAAAGGCATGTTCTCCATTTTATGCGTGCATTTCTTCATGGCTTGTCAAGCCAGAATTACATAGCGAAAACCTGAGCTATTGATGTGAATCAACGTTTCTTGGTTATTGAATCAAATTTCGGTTGATATTATTTGAAGAACATCTTTTCATATTTATAAAACTATTCACAACATATAACGTTGCAGCGCTCTATTAATTTTAATGTCAATAATTTTATATCAACACTGGGCGCAGCTGGAATTGACTGATGCATAATTGATATTCAAGAAAGGAGAGTAGTCCGTCTGAAGTGTTTCTAAAAATCTCACGGTTGTTTTTTGAGCTAATGTTATGAATGAACAATGACAGATAAATAACTTAATTTCTTGAAACTTTTTAATAAAAAACCCAAAAGTTAATTCTAAAAAGCAATTTGCGTAACAAAAACTGAATCGTGAATACGTTCACGCAAGTTAAATCGGCTGAGCACATGGTAAAAAATCAATTTAAAATGCACATTTTGTGGTTTTTCTTTCACGACGATGTCAAATCTTTTAAAAACGTTTAGTTCCTTGACCATGAAGTAGAGAATGTGCCTCAAGGTTCTTCAGAATCCTCGCTGCCTTGGTTGGTTCAAAACAAGCCAAAGATTAAAACTGGATTCTGGCTATTGTTTCAGGTTTGTGTTTTATTGTTTTGTTTTCTTTTTGGTAGTATATAGAACACCACACTATAAGTGCAGACCAGCTGCAACATTTTTTGTACAGTTCCAAATTCTATAGCCATGTAAAATTGTAAATTATTCATTTAAGTTACCACCAATCAAAAGTTAGAAGTATGTAAACTTAATACAGTGTAATTAATTTTTAACACACCCACTTCCTGCTCAACTAATATGTATTTATAAACTTTCCAAACAGATCTATAGATTCTCAGTTTTGCTTGCAAGCACGATAAAACATTTGCTTCCGATCTGTATGGGCTTGTACAGTGTAAACACCCAGCTCGTAAGTTGTATTTTATTTACAATAAGTTTGTGTTTCTTTTCGCAACTTCGTAAGTTACGTGTTTAAAACTTTGATGACCTTCTCTCAATTTATTTCTTCACTCCGCAGATCAAATATATGAAATTTATATATTCATAATTCCATCCTCCTCTTTCCCCGGTATAATATATAGATTTAGCCAGGGCTAAAAGCGAAGCCTCCGTTTCTATACTTATGATAAAATCAATCAAATCACAGTAAAAGTAATAACATGAACTCTAAGTCAAGAAAATAAATCTTCACATCCCTATTAATTGAACTGCAGGTCAGCCTTCGGCATGAGTTCATCTTTTGAAGGAGGGGCTAAATGATTAAGAAAAAATGTCCCGCAAACAGACCTGAATTGATAAAATTGTGAAATTGTAGGTCTCTTCAATAACAGCAAATTACATGTTACGATATGTAGAGTCGGTGTTTCTGTGTTTAAGGGAAGACCTAAAAGGAAAATCAGGGCGACTAAGGAAGTTTTGTCTTCCCGTAAGCCCATTATATTTTCTTTTCTTCTTTATTTTTTTTAATGGGCCCGGACAAACAGTTATGTGTAGCCTTTACATTTATACCTCACAATATCTGAAAGAAAACTTTACCGTAAGGTGTATAATATTTAATTTTCTTTGAGGATAGACATAGGAAAGCGAACGATAATCTTTTCGCTACTAACTGTAACTGGCCGCAACTTACAACTTTGCATTTAAAAAAAAATAGACAAACTCGACCGCGAAAAGTCGACGAGTCTGTCGTTAGAATAGAGGACAACTCTTTCATATTTGAGATAAACTCACTTTTTCAGCGTGAAAATTATAACAAAGCCGTAAACGAACAACTGAAAACAAAATGCAGTAAACTTCATTCAAGCGGTATTCAGCTGTATTCCGGGTACGAGTTATGGAAAAAGAGCAGCAAAACTGCAAAAATTCTTGAATTCTACACACTGCAAAATTCTTCAATGGCAGATAATTGAATAAGAAAATGAATAGCAATAAATGGAAGTTGTACAGTTTTAATGCTTCAGTTTTAATGCATCAGTCAATTCCACCTGCACCCAGCCCCCTCCCCCCCCGCCCCCGGGCTACTTCGGGGAATTTGCAAATTTTGCACTGCCCGGGGGCTGGGCATTTGCCAACCCCGGGGCCATTCCCGAGCTTTTGACACGCATGCAGTTTCCTGTCAGAATATAACTATACACATGGTTTTACTGGAAAAAAAGCAGATTGGCACATCAGTCAAAGATAGGAATAAATTGAAGAGGGTTATAAAGGCATGTTCTCGATTTTATGCGTGCATTTCTTAATTGCTTATCAAGCCAGAATTGCATAGCGAAAACCGGAGCTATCGATGCGAATCAACGTTTTTTGGTTATTGAATCAAATTTCGGTTGATATTATTTGAAGAACATCTTTTCATATTTATAAAACTATTCATAACATATAACGTTGCAGCGCTCTATTAATTTTAATGTCAATAATTTTATATTAACACTGGGCGCAGCTGGAATTGACTGATGCATAATATTCAGGAAAGGAGAGTAGCCCGTCTGAAGTGTTTCTAAAAAACTCACGATTGTTTTTTAAGCTAATGTTATGAATGAACAATGACAGATAAATAACTTAATTTCTTGAAAACTTTTAATAAAAAACCCAAAAGTTAATTCTAAAAAGCAATTTGCGTAACAAAAACTGGATCGTGGATACGTTCACGCAAGTTAAATCGGCTGAGCACATGGTAAAAAATCAATTTAAAATGCACATTTTGTGGTTTTTCTTTCACGACGATGTCAAAATGTACAGAACTCCTCTTTTAAAAACGTTTAGTTCCTTGACCATAAAGTACAGAATGTACCTCAAGATTCTTCAGAATCCTCTCTGCCTTGGTGGGTTCAAAACAAGCCAAGCGCTACTATCCGCCGTGTAGAAACAAGGTTGATTTCTTCGAAAGACAATTTCATAGGGAAAAGCTTTCGTTTGTCCACAAAAAGGAAAGTGAGTATTCCATTGAACTTTCTCTTTCCATTTGTGTATTTCTTTGGCGTATTTTCAATCTCGAAATGCAAAACTTTAGTCTTGAAAACCACCACTTGATTAACGCTCGCCAGCCATTTGTTAAAGGATGACATTTACTGAGGTGTCAAATCCGTTTCTTCCTCCACCCCCTAATGGTTAACATAACCATTGGACGTATGTGGAGGAGGGGGGTATGGGTGATTTTGAGATAATAATTTTTTCCCAAACCACTGGAGTTAGAAATTTTTCCCCCCACATGACGCTGTAAGATTTTTTTTCAGCATTATACGTCATGAGTAATATTTTTTTTTTAGTGCAGGATATTGTTTTTCCCAGGAATTTCTTTGCATGCTTTTTTCCCCTCGAAATCAGTCTGCAGGAAATATTTTTCTGTAATCACCCATAAACCCCTCAAAATTCAAATAGTCGGCCCCTAATGTCCACCAAACATTTGCTCAGTTGACAGATTCTGATTTGCCATCATTTCGCAACTGCATGAGTTGCCTGTTTAACTGTGATGATTTTCCTGTAGATCAAACTATGAAATTCATATACTCATTATTTCATCTACTATAAGCTGTTACCGTATTTGTAGAGCCATCTGTTACAATCCACACCCATTCTTTCAGCATTCCTATTTGTGAAGCTTTTGACAGTATAACGACAGTGTATCGTGCCATTGTGTTCAAGACAATAATTCGCGTTCGAGTTCTTCGTATCGCTTCCAACTGCGGGCTTACGTCAAGGTTACTGAAGTCACTGACAGGGTCAAAATGCTCATTCGCTGTGATTTTCCATCCCTTTTGATTGGCAATATCCTTTAACGTTAAAAGGCCATTTATGCCTAGAAACAGGACAAATAATGAACTATTAGACTTACTAAACAAGTTTAGATTGGCCTTACTTTCGATGGAATAAAACTGTTTTTTAAAAAAGGTATTCACCAACAGAAAAAAGCACTACTTTAAGGTATAAACGGGACTTAGTGGGTTTGGCAACACAACACAAAGGAAAACAAATATAGACCTAATAGACCTTGTCACGATTTTTGACGCCATCTTGACGATTAGGCAAACGTGTGAGAAATTACAGTGTTTGTATGAGAATCTAATGTCGAATAATTTCCGTAAAACGGCTTTTCAGAAAAAAAATATCAATTGTAAACTAAAGCTACAAAGGAAAGGATTGTACTTAAACATTTTTGGGGCGTAACTGTGCTTAAATTTCTCCAGAGGCTTGCTTTAGATTTTCCATATATTTGTCTGTAATTTTTCCCGGGAATTTCTTACAGACAAATGTATAGAAAATTTAAGAAAGTGGTTCTAGGTCTTCTAACGCATTTAACGCTCTAACTTTTTCCCGCAGAATCCTTAGGAGTGTAGCTTTAGTTTACAATTCACATTTTTTTTCAGACAGCCGTTATACGGAAATTATTCGACATTAGATTCTCATGCAAACACTGTAATTTCTCACAGGTTTGCCTACTCTTCAAGATGGCGTCGAAAACCGTGACAAGGTCTCTTGTAACAACCTTGGTAGTAAATTCGAAATGAAGTGGCCAAAACTTAAAACTATTTCATTAAAATGATATTTTGGTTATCACTGTTCAAAAGCTTAGAATGTCTTTCCAAATAGAGATTGAATCTTAAGACTCGAAATATTTTCAAACGGTTTTTAACAATATTATTGTTATTTTAAAAACATGACTTAATATTGCGTCTAAGCTTTAATTTTTGTAGTTTTAGTATTTTGAAGCCATTACAATATAGCGTTTATTTTTTCACAGCATCGATTTTTGACACCGCTAATTTTGAAACCAATTGTAAGTGTAAATTACTCCAGTAAATAAACGTAATTCACTCATTCATGAGAATAGTGAAAGAATCTAAAAGAGATTTAATAAGCAACTCGTTCTTGAAGTTTTTAAATATAAGTTGTAAACGGTTGATGGAAATGATTGATCTATCATGAAACTGGAATTAAGAATTCGATTCTCCTCTGAAAGTCATGGATTGTTTAAGCGAAGTTCCATTATCAAATAAAAACGTCAGATGTACATGCGACGACAGAATGAATAATTAAAAAGCAGTATTTAATTGCACAAACCATAGTCATCCTTGGAAGTTAACAGTGCAAATTGAGTCCAGTTATAATGTGATATGAGCCCTGCCAAGGCCCGACACTGAATACTGTCGCTCGGACTGAGGCGAGCAAGGAAAGGAAAGTTAGCCGGTGTGAATGAGAAGGTTGGATCTGTGGCCACAGGAGCAATTTGTGGTATGTTGAAGCCTGCGCAGTAGGGCTGGGTAAACTTGACGCCGGTTGATGTCATTGGACCAACTACTGCTACCACTCCTTGCTTCAAAAGATACTGAACTAGATAATTTTAAAAAAGCTTAATGAATGTTGAACTGACGCCAAAGTGAATGAGCTTGTAATTTTGAAATAAAACTTCAAATGGATACCTTTATCTGATACAACAAATAATTTTTCGTTTTGCCACTAGCTTTTCTACTACGAATACCCTGATTTATTTCTGTTACCAAGTAGACACTAGGGAGATCATCAAGCGAAAATAAAACCCGTGTGATGTGGAAAAAGGGTATTCTTCGCACTGGTCATTAAAATCGCTGCACATACTAACGTGGAGCCCCGAACAAGCCAGGTAAAAACCTAGTAACTCGCAAAATCCAAATCAATGGAGTATCATTCCTTTTCATTTCTGATAGTGAAAATTGGCCTCTAGTACGCTGCACTCTTCTACTTTAAAATTTTGGTTTTAAGAGGATAACAGTTTTAAATGCAAATTTCTCTTACTAAAGACATTAAAACTGCGGGGAGCTGCTTTATAATCGTGTTCCAAAACGTTATTGCAAGAAACCTAACCCACAAAAAATTCCATTATGTTGACAATTATGATGCTGAATTCGAAACTTCAGACTTGCGTGCAGAATGTATTTGTGTAAAAAAAAATTCTAAGTAACTTAATATGAACTGCTTTAGTTGCCTCATAGCACCGAAAACTATTCCTATTTTGCTTATTCTGTCGCTGAAGTGTACTTGACAATGTTTATGACCATCTACAACCACAAGAGAGATATACCGTAAACTGTAGTAGCGCGCCATTCGACTCCCGAAAAAAACTATAGCAAACATCCTTTCTGACAGAGCTCTTACCCATTTCAATATTTCTAAACGCATCTAGCGTAGCAGATTTGTTGACAATAACTTTGAGCTCGGTGGCTGCCAAAAGTGATGTGTCATCGTTTATGTTTTCAATGGCAAGTTTAAAGGCCGTCGCATAGTCAGCTTGGAGTCGATCAGAGAACACTGCACCTTTAAAAACAGGAAAGTACAGTCAACGCAAAAAGTCAATCGAAAATTTCAAAACAATAATAATGATGAATACTTGCCAATTCTAAGAAATGCAGGTGGCGAAATCCCTTGGCATTCACAAACACGTTTCAAGATGGAAATAGTTGTAAGAAGACATATCAAATCAAATACCACCGTCTTGAACATTTTTAAGGAGAGGCGATAACAACTTATAACATTTGACGTTCATCGAGATGCTAAAATGGTTCTGTATGCGAGATTCAATTGTAAACCGATGAAGGTGACAACATGCCGCGAGAGAGAAGTAATAACGCTATAAACAAGGCCATTTCAAGGACACATACTGAAGTCCATTGTACTTAACATGGCCAGCTTGAGACATTCGCTGCTGGACATCCGCTTCTTAAACTTTTATTATTAGTTTTGTCATGTTAATTTGGAGTAAAGAATAGAATGTTGATGCCTTTGTTCCAACGGTTAAATCATATCTTGCATAAAGATCTCGAAGCCAGGATACAAAAAGAGATAAATACTATAGAACGTTTTATGAAACTAAGGTAACACTTTTAATATTACAGTAGCTCATATAGTACGAAGAGACAGTATCTGAACTTAAAATACTTCAAGTCATCATTGGTCTCAGCAATGCCGGGAAAACAATCTCACGAATCATGGAGCAGACTGCGAGGATTATTTACATTACGGTGAAAACTAGAAAATGTGTAAACTATCAAATTTATTGCACCACGCAGGTGATATATATATATATGAGAAATGAGAAATGATCCTTTTTGTTTCGGGTGAAAGAAGAAAAAAAATAAGGTCAAGGTTGAGAAACTGGATAAGATTGTAGATTTTGCTTAAAATGCTTAATGCTTAATTCATTTTTCAAATGAATGAAAATCCCACGAGTTGGATGAAATATATTATAATTATCGTACTTAGTTATGTTGAACCCAATTCAGATAAGGATACAATGTTGCGTTTTTGTTATCAAACCGTTGGTATTAAGAGAAATAGTTAAGATGGTGCTTAAATGTTTAAAGATTCCTACTAAGTCGACAAGAATGGAAATGCTGCTTGTTCATCTATCTCGACGACAATTAAAGATTAGTTCACATTGAATACCATTGACAAGAAAAAAACGTGTTCATAGCTAGAGACAACTTCTATTATTTGATGTGCACTTTTTTGTGTGTTTCGCCCTTGCGTTCACAGTAAAATAATCAAAAACAAAGATTTTCGAAAGCGCCCCCAAATGACTGCATGGATACGTGTTGAAAATGGCGATCTCACAAGGTTTTGTGTGAACGGGCGAGGACGGAGGTCTTCCAAAACTCTGTTATCCTGTTATCCACTCAGGTTCCTTAAAGCATGGTTAAGAAAAAAAGATGGTTAAGCCATTGATTTTAGCAAAGTTTTCTAGTCCAGAAATATATCGCTGGAGATCATAAAATATCATCGAGCCTTTAGTCAGAGATTTAGATATGAACACAATATTTTAAACCTCTAAACAGTCCATATGAAGGTAAATGCGATCGTGGATTGAACGTTTAATTCTTGATAAGTGGTAACCGGCCGTTAAGGAAATGAGATTGGCTTGGGCAGGCTCCTAAATACGACATGTGTACAAAATCACGTTTGTCTTCTTTTCCGAGAATAGCCTGGAAACGAGACCCGACATGCTTTTTTCAACGGCTTGTCATAGCGGGCAAAATGATTATGCGAAAACGCTCAGAGTAGGGGAAAACGAGGGTGAGAGTGATTTATTGGCAAGAACGTTTCAAGTTTTGAGCATCATGAATATATATCAGTAAAGGTATAAATTTTCGTTAATCACCTTACCCAAAAATAATACTATCACCTGATAATGCAAAATAAATGGCGATAGTTTAACCTCTAATTAAGTAGTCCAATGATTAGCCAATCTGTAACAAAATAATAATAATTATAATAATAATACAAAACTTTATTCATAGATTTAAAAAAATAGACTATTTACAGATTCAAGAATATGAAATATTAAAATATATACACTATGAACATTCTTCTTGTGTACGAAATATTAAAATATATGCCCTATCTACATTTTTCTTGTGTACGGAAGAGAATTGTCGTAAAATGACTATCTAAAGACTACTAATAACAATTATAAAAAGCATCAAAAAGTTAATAAAAAAATAAAAATAATAATAATAATAGTAATAAAAACAATGATATTTCTTGCTAACTGTATGCTAACTGCTCAAAATTAAAAACAAGCAGAATATCGGTTGCTTTTTTCAAATAAAGTCGAAGAGAGTTCTAGATATTTTGTGAGCCGGCGTTTTTAATGAAATAATAGGGAACTTAAGAACCACGACGAAGTTCACGACGACGACGTCTGTTGACTGGGAAAAGACTGGAACGAGAACGTCGGTTTCGGCGGGAAAAAGGAAAGTTAAGATGCGGTCGGTCGGTAGGTCGACGACGACGACACTGAATGTAAACACAGATGTAAAACTGTGATGTTCGTTCGCAACAAAGTTTTTCGCAATGGCGTCTTTCAAAACAACGCAAGATCTTATTTGTTCAAGCCGTACGTCTAATTTCATTGACGATGAAAAATTTCTTGTGTTGTCTGACCTTTTCGAGTGGAAATACACCCGCTTTCCGTACGAAATTATTCAACTTTCAACTTGAATGAGATAGCCGCGTCCGAGTGTCCGTCAGATTTTAGATCTCGAAAAAGAGACATTCTGATGTGATAGCTGTTTTCCATATAAAGTTTATTTACTCTATATTAAAGATATATGATTTGCCTTACCTAAATCGTACAAATAAATTTATCACAATTCACTTACGAGTTCGCTCGCTCGGCCTCCTCAGCAGTTGTCATTCTTCAAAGTAAAATCAATTCATTTGTCGAATTTTCAATCAACATCGCTCGTTTGGAGAAAAAAGGAACGATACCTTGATTTAGGAGGACAAGAAAATGCAAAGGCCTTCAAAAATCGCTTAAAACAGTGGATTTATACCTGCCGAAGCTTGTGGATTGCAGGACAACGTGATTCTACTTTGTTTGTCGTCGTCGACGACACCACGACGACGAAATTTACTAGTGGCGCTTGCGCAGTACAGTGTAAATCACTTCCGGTCGTCGTCGACCAAGCCGTCGTCGTGGTTCTTAAGTTCCCTAATTATTCCACTCGCCCTTGTTGGATATGAGATGATTATAGCCAACCCATGATCATATCCAACTCGCACTCGTAAGATAATTGTTAAATAAAAATTATAGCTACTATAACCACTTGACGGCAATTTCCG
>CALNXK010000140.1:955000-962500 GCA_942486035.1 Porites lobata | reverse complement strand
TGTTAAATATTATGTTTATTCGGAACAAATTCATTCAAGGTGATGGGAATATTTGCCAGGAAATTTCGTAACGGCTGTTTTCACACCAGCGGAAAATCCATCTTTAAAATCCATCAAAATTGACGGAAGAACAGATGGATAAAGTCAGGTGGATTGTTCATCCAAAATTAAGACCGTTCTATTATCAAATTAAGACGTTTTATCTATCTGACCCGAATTATCCAATGGATAACCCGTTTCAGACGGATAATCCGTCTCTAGTGTGAATACGGTCAATGAGTTGAAATTATCGCCATATCAGGTTTTCGTCATGTTGTACTAGTAAAAAAAAAAAATAAAAAGAAGACTAGTTAACTAATTTATTTCCATTCATCTTTAGTATAATCGTAAAAATAATAACGATAATGATGATGATGATTATAATCATAATAGTAGTATTACGCTAATAATTTTATAAAAGTGTCCTTTGATATTTAGGCCCGCACAGGTACAAGTTTTGTCTATTTCTTTTGCTAGATTCCAAACGTGCGTTATATGGCTTTACCTGTAACAATTTCCATGACAAAGGTGGAATATTTGACAGAAAGGATGGGATGCTATACGTGAAGTGAAACTGGTCAAGTTGTAAAGAATCCTTCGATTTCCCGTCTTTGCAAGAAGAGTTCCTGTTTTCTATTTACTGCATGACAGCATATGCCACAATTGAACGAGTAAAATGAAAACGGAGTCTTTTCATATCAATTTTGATTAAAAAAAATGCACAAAATTCATGGGTCATTCATAGGTCTTCATAGCCTAGACAAAGGTAATAGGCTAGGCGAAAAGGAAGTCGTCGAATTGCATTTAGCTGCGCTAGGTAACACTACACTATGACGGAAACCAATAACCAATAAAAATAAATATAATGTGTTTCGTACAAAAATAATTGATTAAAAAATGACAAAAGCTAAAGCTAAGGTGACTTTAAGGGGGAGGCAACTAGGAACTGAGAGCTGTCATGCTAGAAGTGGACAACACTGACCAACAGCACTACTTCGCAAAAGAAAGACAGGTCAAGCGATTAGTCACAATAATGAACCTCAACGAGAAGACAGGAAGAAGAAGAAGAAGAAGAAGAAGAAGACGAAGAAGATGATGATAATGAAGTTGTACATTTATTTTTTATTTTTGAAAAACTTCTGCCCGTCACTAGCTGACTTTGAAATTCTTTCTGCTTGATAATTTGCGATTATATGTATTTTTTTTCCTGATGAATACAATTTCTCGTTGCTGAATGTACTTTCAAACAGCGCACGAGTATACGTGTGTTTAAACAGATGTAGTTACGCCCCCGCTGTCAGAACTCTTTCCGAAACTCCTGTGTTACTTTTTAAGACAATGATTCATCTTACGAGTTGGCATTTATACAGACAAGTTTTGTATGTACAATATACCAAAACAGTTCAAGGTATTAGTATAGGTAATCGCATGATTTGTAGTGATATTTGGCATAAATACCACGAGTGATATTTCGAAATTGTTATACGTAATTTGAGACAATTTTGAAATATCGCGAGTGGTATTTATGCCAAATATCACTTACAAATCATGCTATTATTTGTTTATACTACCACGCGGAAAGGTTTTGTAATTTTCATATGTAGGTATTTCAAATTAAGCTGAAATACCACTGCTCTAAGCCAATCAAATTGCAGAAATTTCTCATGTAGTAGTATAATATGTTAAATCATGGGCACACTTACCCTAGCAAAGTGAAAGACCTTTTACAAACTTAACTGGTAACCGGATATTAGTTACCAGCCGTATTGTAACACGTGATTGTAACACCAGATTGAGGCTGCATTGCACATCTATTGCATCAGACCACATCATGGTGAAGTGAGTGGATGGAAGTTTTTGTTGGAAGAGATTTGACTTTAGGTTTGTCGTATCCACGGAAGAACTATGGCCACTCTTAGAACAAAATTAAGGGTCTGGATCAATAAGCAACATGACAATTAGTAAAAGATACATTTATAAGTCCTTGCTTCTTTAAAATACAGGAGAGCTTTCTATGTCTAATGGTGACAAGTTGAAATGAAATTGTTCGAGGAAATTTAGCAACATTAACGCATTTGCACTATCTTAACTTTTAAAACGAGCGGGGAGACGTTTAAGTAAAGTAATGATGTACCGAGTGCGATTCTTTGCCTATAAAAAGTTAACGTTGAAGTATCGTGTTACAATGTTGAAATTATTCAGGTTCTGCTCTAGTTTACAGTGCTGTAAACAATAAACTCAAAATATGTCTCTCCGCATAAAGCTACTCTTGTAAATGTCATTGACAGGCCATTAGGCTTCCTGGGACTGGGGCGAGGTTCTGGAGGCCCCCCTCTATAACTTTAAAACCACTTATGATACTACCACCAAATTTACACAAAATAATGCGCTCATCATTTTCAACATCTTGTCATAATTTCTTTAACTATTAAATTTTTATGAGGACAAGTCGCAAAATTTAAAGGTCATAGCCTGAGAGGCTGATCAGAAGGCGTATTGAACAGTTTTGAGGTGTGCCTCAAGAGCCTTTCCCTGGTGTGAATAGACTAGGGTTGTTGATTCAAATTGTAAAGTTGTAGAGCAAGCAGGATTTCCAGTAGAGTCAAAGTGGATCCACTTTTATTTTTCTCATTGACACTCACGGACTTAGGCTGCATCACCCCGCCAGCAACAGAATCTTTCTTTCGCTTGCTCGAATAAAAGACAAAAAGACGCTCTGCAAGCTCGCAGTGTGAGGCTGCATTTGTTGAGCGATATCTTCTCTGGTGTACCTGCCACTTAATCCTTTTTTTTTCTATGTTCAACACAGCCTGTTCTCAACTCAATCAAACAGCTGTAGAATTAGATAGATTTTTTGCTTTATTGGCCAGAGCAGGAGAACGTGTTACCGCAGAATTTCTTTTCGTAAACGATCAATGCCATTTTAAAGAGACTTTGAAAACTTTGGCCTGTCATCCCGGGCCTGTTATTAAGAGCTACGGTGTTTCTACTTAAAACGAAACCCTAATTATTAACGTAAGTCCAGCTTGAATTTAAATTTCTTTCTTTCTAGGATTACTGCAAAATGTATACAATTTTTTTACCATATTGAAACGGAGAAATTCTATCACGTCTGTCATAACGTAAAAAGGGTTAGTTACCAACGATGACATCAATATCAACTATTAAAAGAATGGAAGCGACTGTTACGAAAGGTAAACGGGTGAAGTCCAGTCGTACATGTATTTGCAAATTTTAAATAGAACTTAAAGGTTCTAAAGTTGAAAAAGACGGTTAACCTGAATAATTGCAGATAATTTCAACACTGAGCAAGCCGTATATATATATATGAAATGAAATATCGCTAATCAAAAACTGCAAAATTGCTCTCGGGCATAAATATGTTTCGGGCCCGAGTCAGGCTCATTTTACCCCCAGCCGCTAGGGGAGGATTAAAATGAGTTCTCTATTACTATTATTATCACTTTAAAGGGCATTGATCGGCAATAAACACCGCGGCAAAACGTCTACGCATGCTCCAGGTTGAGCATTTCCGGTCTCTATTAACGGTCTCTATTTCAGTCACACTTTCCAGTCAGATCAAAGTTTCCCGCGCGCTCTCGGCTTCATTCTGTGTGCAGCCAGGGGCACCCAAGATAATTTTCGGAAAATTATCTGTTCGGAAGACGATTTTAATCGATTTGAGGTCTAGAATTTTCTGATCATTTTCTGAAACATTTCTTGCTTGCCTGCCTCTCCTAGGATTTTCGAACTTCAAAAAAATTGTATAATTGCCCATTTTTAACGGATTTTTACCCTAAAAAGGTCACCTAGAATTTTCGGGAGCCTTTTTTCTGGCTGAAATTTTCGAAAAGGTAAATTTTGATCCCTATAATTTTCGGATCACTATACTTTCAGCTAGGAAATCCGAACAGATGAAAAATTTTTAGGGGATGAAAATAAGCCTTTATCTGCCGTTTAAATACTAAAGTATGTTCAACAATGCTATGTGGTTTTATAGGAAAATTCATTACCTGACGAGGGAATTCCACGTTAAATTGCACGCGAAAACCGATATCGCACGAATCGCGAAGCGATGAGTGCGATATCGGTTTTCAAGTGCAATTTAACGTGGAATTCTCGAGTCAGGTAATGAATTTTCCTTGAATCGCATAATTGAATAAAAATCAGAAGAAAAAAAAAGAAAACAGCAATAATATTGTTTGTTTTTATCCTGAGCGCGCGCTCCAGAAAGCCATTTCAAAGTCAACTGTCAGAACTGTCATTGCGTTAGCGAATAGGAAGCAAGGTCAGTCGTACACGTTTGAACCTTCGACAACTTTTTTTGTACCTTGTGCTCGTTTTCACATTTGTTTTCAGACTTTTTTACGTGTAAACAAGCTTCACACTAATCGTAAGGATAAATAGACGTATTTTACTGAATTTAGAAGCCGTTTATGTAGAACGTCTTTTTTCAAATTGGTCATTTGCTCGAGAAGGAAAATAATTTACACCTTTTACCTCTTCGGCGGTAAAACTGAAAGAAATCAAGTGTCCAAGCGAAAGCACTGAAAGTTTAACATGTTTAACGT
This sequence comes from Porites lobata, assembly GCA_942486035.1. NCBI lineage: Eukaryota > Metazoa > Cnidaria > Anthozoa > Scleractinia > Poritidae > Porites > Porites lobata. The sequence continues at coordinate 957,890 of CALNXK010000140.1, read as the reverse complement.
CGCCATTGACATAAGGTAAGTACCTTGAAATGTTTTAGAAATGCTGTTCAAGTTCAGCTCTGTTTTGTACTTTTCTAAGTACCACGATTCAGGACGATTGCAAGCGGCGTACTCTTTTTCGTGTTTTCAGGGGCCATGTCCTCTTTGAAGGTATTTATTTCTTCTTCTGTATATGGGACAATCGACCCCGGCACTTCCTCCGTTGTCGCTTCTCCGTTTTGTTTGGTTGAACTTTGGATTGCCATTTTCTGGGCCGTGTTCACAGGATTTCCTTGTTTTCTGGTTGTCGCGAGTGAAAGAGGTTTTATGTCTCTTCGAGAATCTGTAGTTCAGTTCAAAACAAGGAAGAATCTCCGGCTCACTTTAAAAAACGCTTTTGTTTGTTTTTAACTATTCAAAAAGTGACAATCAATGGTTTTGAAAACATTTTAAAATGACATTGTAGAAAACCTTTTTTGCATGTTGTTGTGTTAGAATTTGACTATAGTTGTTACGTCGATGCGAAACAATATCGCTTAGCCTCGTTTTCAACTCGCAATTCCACACTAAATACTTCGCTTCGTTAACCAATCAGAATGCGAGATTTTACTCAATTATGCGATTCTGAACTATATTCTCGTTGGGTGCCCCTGTGCAGCTTGTGGTTCAGTTGTTCTGCTTTATGCTCCTCGTGTTTTTGACTATTTTGTAGTTATTGAAATTGCTTTTGTGGATAACCAGGCACAGATCACTGAAACAATTAGTCGATTAGATTCAGTAAAGGTAAGATGATAATAACTCAGTGTGTAATTTTGGCTAGAGCGTCAGGTAAACTGATTTTCGTTCACGAAAATAAAGTTTTTGACTGTTATTTTTCACTTAACCTGGCTGAAACTAAGACATAAAATTAAAACGTTATCATTGCAAGCTTGTGTGTTGCAGTTCTAATTTTCAGTTCTTCAGTTTCTCAGTCTACATGTGTTAAAGCCGATTCAAACTTTATTTGGAAAACGACAACACACAATCGCTTTGTAGTTTTTTTTACCAGTGGGTTTTACCGTGTTTTAAAACGAAACTCTTCTGGGTTGATTGCCATGAAACATAAGCTTAATTATACTGTTGAGCCGGTTGGCAGCAAGTTGACAACTCTATTTATTTATTTTTTCATTCTCAGAATCAGAGAGCGAAAGCTGGTTCAGTGGCTTTTAGAAGTCGAACTTTTCATGCCATGTATTTAGCAGCTAGAAGTTTCGTGTTTGCATGAGATGCAGCCGAGCCGCACAGTCTGAAATTATTGAAGTCTTCAACAAAAGAACAACCATGTAAAAGAATTAAATAGGCATTTTCTTGAATGAAAGTCATTTATAGGCATGTTTAGTTTCCCGGTGATTGCAGTCATCAAAGTCAAAGTTGTTATTAAATCCCGCCCATCTTTTGTTTTGAGTTCTTGTTTTCTCTGATAATAAAACAAATTATTGAACGGAATAAAATTTTATTTCCTGGTTTTAGCGTTTTTTTATGATAATGATGACGTCTTTATTTTGGTTTCTTTCATAAGTATTGTTATTCTTTTCTTGGTTGTCGCCTTCTCCCAAATTAACTTATGCCAAACCAGTAGCATGCAAGAAAGCCAGTAAAAACAAATTCGTCTTGTCGAGCGCTCGCGACCTGCAAACTTCAAACATCATTTTCACCGTTGGTGCAAACAGATAACCATGTGGTGCAAAAGTTTGAGAATAGAAAAATATATAAGCTTTCGAATGAAGTGATTTTTTTGGCCCCCTTTTTTGTCTGTTTCGCCCTTTTTGCTTTTAAACTTGGAGCGACGGCAAAGTTATGCTTACGCTATTGGTTTATATACTAGACCGGAAATAAAAAGCTGACCGGATATTAAATTTTGCGCTCATGCGCATTGCGTTTTGCCGCGGTGTTTCGGCAATATAGCCTGCGTCGCAGACGTAATTTAACCTCGGTTAGTAACCGAGTTTTGGCACAGGCTAAGATTTAGCCTGGTTTTCATATGTCGGGAAAATCGCAGACGATCGGGGATTTTACTTTTTGCCGACCATCCCAGATTTTGCCGATATATCGGATAATCGCCAGAAGTCTGTCCCATATTCTCGAGAGATGCCATGTTTATTTGTGATAGGGAGACTGGAGCCCAGCAATTTAGGGGACTGGTAATGAGCGAAATCCATCGCCGACGTCCCCGACGGTACAATTTTGAGTTTTCATTTGTCGGGAATGATCGCCGACCATCGCAGAAATCTGGGACGCGTCGGGAAAATTCTGAAACGTTTCAGATTCTCCAGATTTGTCCCCGTCCATCCCAGACGAACGGGGATATCTACGATTTGGAGTTTTCATTAGTCGGCAAAATCTGGGACAGTCGGGAGACAGTGAAATTTCCGATCGTCTGGGATTTTCCGGACATATGGGCTTTTGATGACTTCAAAAAATGAGACGGACTGAGTCTATCATGCATGCATCACGCGAGCATTCCAGCTTACATGTTGAATGACTTTTATTTTTGCCCGAAACTGGCTAGTAATTACAATATCGTGAAAAAATTATAATAGACTTGAAAGCTTACTTGTTAAATATATGTTGTAGTTAATTTTTTATCCCAGGTAATTTTTATTTTTCCTTTGTTTCAATTTCATTAGCATACATTACCATACCCAAAAACAAAAGAAAAACAAAAATTACCTGAGATAAAAAATTAACTACAACATATACTTGTGTACAACTGTTAAACTAACAGTTTGGCATAATTAGTTCAACTGAATACGTTTGGCTCCTTGGTTTGGCTGGAAGCCGTAAAACATGCATGCACTTCGTCGCTGACTACAGAGCTACTACAGGCATTATTACATCAGAAGCTTCTCTAACCTTTGTAGATCCTCTTTCT
>CALNXK010000140.1:942500-950000 GCA_942486035.1 Porites lobata | reverse complement strand
TAAAAGAAAATAATGGAATTAAGAAAGGACATCTGTATAAAGTAAGCTTACATGTAATGTGATACAAACATTCTTATGAAAATTTTCACAGACTATAGAAGAACTAATAAACAGAATAGAAAAGTGTTAACAAGTGTTGAATTTGCAAGTAGGCAAAGATAATCTACGTAGTCTGGTTCTATACTTTCATGCGTCAGTCAATAACAAACCCAAGCTTCCCAATTCCCCGGGCAGTCATAGCGTCATAAGTGGTGAATAATTTAACAGCATGCATGTATTTTTTGAAGCAGATACAAAAGTTTATTTTTGATTTTAAATTACGTGGGTTTTAACTTAAATGAACAGAGAATGAATAGACATTTTCATGAGTCTTTCAATGTATAGCTAATGCAGACCATGGTTGAATTAGAATGTATTTTCATGTAAGTGCCAACATAGTTGTTAACATCTTCACAGTTTCGTACCTTCATCTGCAGTTCAAAGTATGATTCATTTCATATATTACCATTAATTTTAATCTTCATTGGGCACTGCTCCTATGAAATTTTATTGTGGTTCTTGAGAGGATATAGTGCAGCACATACTGTCAGGAAATTGAATGCCTTACTTTTTGGGAAGCAAAGCACACAGTCATGAAACCAGAAACCAGAAATTGTTCTATTTGCACCATAGTTGTATCGTCAGTAAATCTAGGTTTAAACGAAAATAAAATTTAAAGAAACAAGTTGTGAAAGATAAGACTGTTAACAGAGTCATAGCAGTCATAGCTGTTTTGGATTCTCTTGTCTACATACACCATTATTAATCTGCAAATACAACTGTCTCTCTTGTGAAATGTCCCTGGTGGCAAGGAAAGAAAATAGGCTGCTTTATTTACTGGGTACACTGTACATTATTATTAGGAGGCATTGTTTTCAAGATTGAGGATAAGGGCTTTAAATAGCAAAGTGGCTTCACTCCTGTTACATTAACTAGGAACCTTGAACGTTTCGTATTAAAAAGGAAAAAAATATATTAGGTAAAGTTTCAGGAAAATTTGAAACTTTTGGGAATAAGGTGCTTATATGTTTCTATATTTTCCCTGAAAGTCTTTGGTGGAGCTCATGAGAAGGCTAGGGATGTTTATTGATTTGGAACTTTAGTCCGGGACAGGTAGAAATTTAGTTCGAACATGTAAACCTTTGATATGACTTGTCCGTGGGACAAGCACATTTTTAATTAGAAAAATAAAGATAAGAAACAATATTCCATTTAACTTTGCCATTCCACTGCCAGTCGTTTCATCCATTTGCTTTTTTACAAGCTCTGTTGTAGGTTTAATTCAAAAACAATATACAAGGGTAATAATGTGATTAAATAATGTGATTAAAAACATTAAATGCCCGTTGCAAGCTAAACTTTTTGGACAAGAACTCTAGGTTTCAGACAACCAAATTTAATGTATTACTTGTGTGAAGGACAAGTGGATAGGAAAATTTCTCTCTTACCAGGGTGCAAAGAAGGTGATTTTTAAAGCTTGCCATTCGGGCAAGCTGAAGCTGGCATATACTAGCCCAAATGTCATTTCAACTAGTCCCCAAACAGTTTTGATGAGCAGAATCGATTTCACAGTTCTTCGTTAATTTGAATTCCTCAAAAAAACTTCACTTGCCCATCGGGCAAGTTAAGTTCAAAATTCACTAGCTCGATAGCAAAATCCACTAGCCCCGGGCTATCGGACACTACTTTCTTTGCGCACTGCTTACTCTCTAATAATAATAATAATGTACATCCAGTGGTTTTTCATAGCACTTTACAACGATATTAATGGATGATACTTTTATAAAAATGCATACATTAAAATAAAAAAAGATATACATTGTAAAACATTGAACTCTAATAATATAATAAACCATTGTTAATAAATTTAACATATATATATGCTTCAGTCTCCCCAACTAGTAAGGCACTGTGCCTGTGTTATAAGACATGAGACTTTAATAAAGTTCATTACTATTATTATTATTATTATTATTATTATTATTATTATTATTATTATTATTATTATAGGGTTTCCATGTAGCATTTTACCCTGATTTTCACTCAACTGCAAGTAGGGTTCTGAATGTAAATATTATCGCCTTTAAGGAAATCCTTTAACTCATACTAGTCAAACATTTTGAATCTTTAACAGTCAGATGAATCTTATTCAGTTGTGTGAATTTGTGGACATTGAAATCATTTGCTACTCATTTTGCACTGTTATTAGACCACTTGTGGAAAATGCCTTATCATTTTTTTCAAATTTTTAGTCTTGGTTTGTGAAAAGAGGCATGTGGGGAACCCTGTGTCAAGTAAAATTGTGCTGATTGTAGTAATTTGGCCATGAGTGTAGGAAAAAATATTATTAATTAGTAATAGCAGGCGGTGTCCTCTGACAACTTAGGGGGTGTTTACATGACACCGGGGCAACTTTTGCCCCGGAGTGAGTTCACTCCGGTTCCCTCTCATAGCTCTATATTTGTTTACATGATACCACCACAAAATGTCATGCAGGTGCGAGTCACCCCAGCGTGAGTTCACCCCGGTTCTTGTACCGAGGCGAGAATTTCACTCTGGTACAAAATCTCATGACACAGACAGTATCATGTAAATGCGAAACGACCACCTATTTGGGCATGAAATCGGTCTGCCGGTAGACTGGAATGGGTAGCGCACGTGTAATGTTTGCTATTTTGTATCACACTTGTATTTTATCAACATAAAGTGCACCTTCAAATAACGAGATATGAAATGACTCAGTCATAATGTAAACCCGATACAAAATCAAAAAGTCATCCCGGTATGAGACTCGCGCCGGTGTGAGTTTTCTCATGTAAACACCCCCTTACTGTACATGTACTTGTGCCTTTAGTGTGCGATTAAGTGTATTATCACTAGCCTACAAATAATCTGTGTAGTTTACTCAAATAATACTTGCTTTCTATTTATTCAGCAGATCAGCCTGGTATGGGATGTTGGTGACAGAAAGTCCTCTCAAAGCAAACAGGATTAATACATGTTAATTACAAGCCTTAATCTTGTAAAGTGGTTCCAGGGCTGTCACTAAGGGCCATAAACCAGACTTTAAATCGGCTACTTTGAGCCCAATACTTGGCTGTTTTGAGAGGAAACGAAATTTTCCACATTTTCAATGTCCCACTCACTAATTTCACTTAAACCCTGCAACTTGCAATCTTAGTGACAGCCTTGTGCATCTAACTTTTACATCATCAGTTTATGAAAATGATTTGTTATTTGGATTTTGTTGTTAAGTTTGACTGTAAACACTTCTGGGAGTGAAAGGGCTAAATCAAGAAACCATCAATGTTGTACATTTATTAGGCTTTCAGTCTTTTTATTTCTTATCTAAAATTGTTTAAGCTTTTAATTTGAATTATGCTAAATTATACTAAATATTTTCATTTTGGAAGAGACCATTTTGACCCACCTTTACATTAATTTGCGTGTTAGAGTTGCTGCTTTTTATCAAAATTTAACTTCATCAGTTTTCTTGTACACCCTGTACCTTACATGTAAATGCTAATAATTATTTCAAACTATAAATCATCTTAATTTGGTATAATACTAAGTTAAGATGATTTTTTTTGGATATTTTGAGAAGACTGTTTTGACCCATTTGAAAAGTTTATGTACACTGTATCTTCTTATTTAAACCTTACGTGTTGGAAAAATTTTCGTTTTTTTTTTTATTTTTAATGTAATGACAAAGATGCTAACACAGAAATAAATCATGTTATATTTAGAAAATTCAGTTTTAGAGAATCAGTGTGTTTTGTTTTTTAAAATCTTGTAATATCACTCTTTGCGGGACTAAACTTAAAGAATGCGATTCGTATTTGCAGCCTTTGCAGTTACAACAATGTAGCATACCTGGCGATTTTCATGGGATTTGAAATGTAAAAATAAAGATAGGCAATTTGAAAATTGGTTATGGTAATGCAAAATTGGAAACGGAAAGGGGCCCTATTTTTTAAACTACTACTTATTCAAAGTTCATCTACTGGTAAAACAATATAACTCCATTAAAGCAAGTTATAACTTAATAGTAGGGATGACTAATGTCAGTTTGAAGTTGGGTTCTTATTTTTCTATAGGTCTATTGGGTTCTCAACGCTTTATAACTTTTCGTTTTTGTTGTCAGTTTTGAAGAATAAAAACAAAATTTCTGGCCTAATCCTTTAACTGTGTGTTGAAGTGTTGTTGCATATTAGGGTATTTTATTTTGTGTCGAAACTTGAATTGAGGATTACTCATACAATTATTTGTAATGTATATATGAGTAATCCTCCATGGCTCTAGATTGTAAATACTATGGAGAGATGATGGGGAACCAAAGAAAATAACCGGTATTACGTACATAACAAAAATCCAATGTTTGTGTGACATGGACAAAAATAAAATTTTGATTGTTAAAAGTTTGGTAAGAAAAATTTACCGATTACCATCATATTTCCCTTTAAAGTTTCCAGTGTGTTTATGTGTATATATATATGGCGTAAAGGAGCTTGTATTTTCGCTTTACACAAGCTTAAAGTAGGGTTTACACAAGCTTTACGCAAAACGTAAAGGTGTTGCGTAAAGTTTTTGTTTCATTACGCCAGCTTTATATGTACGCGTAAAGGTGCTGTAAAGCTGAACTTTACGTAGAGTAAAGGAAGCGTAAAGTTGTGTAAAATTCAACTATACGCTGACTTTACGTTGTCATTACGCTCACGTAAATTTGATTTTTCATGCTGTAGCCCCCCATCGAAATTATACGCGATACCAAAACAAACTAGATTTCGGCCGCGAAATTCAAAAAAGCAAGCTCCACACACAAAAGATAAGCTTAGAATTTCACGAACGCAAAGTTTATTAATTGCTTTAGTTTCTCTCTTTTGCACCACATACTTTCCTCCTTGCACCAAAGGCGAAAATCATGTTTGAAAGTCCACGCTCGCTCTGGCAGCACTTCGCCGTAGCCATTGTTGCTGTTTTGGTCATCATGTCGCTGAGCTCGGTCAATGCGAACAACGAAAACGACAAATGCATGCTAAGTGGAAAAACAAGGACGGAAAAACCTTGTACTGGACGACTTTACCAGCTGTCTTAAGCTCTCAACCGTGTTGCTGGTTTGCCGGTAAACTCCCATGTTTGCCGGCGACATTGGGATGAGTTGCGAAGAAAGGACGTGCGCTGCTCCTGTCCAACACACGACAGAAAAACCCCTTCTCGCCTGGATTCAAAGCCAATTCCTCGCAGATTTTACCCAATATTTGACGAGATTGGCTCTCGAACGACAGCATATCGCCCGGGCACACGGTGGTGTTATCACTGCAAAGCACGAGCTATAATAAACAGTTCTCGAGTCATCCTGAGTTTACTGTCAAACCACGAAAAAAGCCAGTCGATGCAAGTTAGTTTAAGTAATTTTTTGTTGTGCTTAATACTAGAACCGGCTGCAAACCATTAAACATATCAAACATTCCTAAGTGTTTTTCAATTTAAATGGGGAAGATTTTGCAAATTTTAATTATTTTATGCATGCGCAGACGTTTTGCACGCGTGTCCGGCCCATTAGAAAGTGCGGGTGGGGAATTTTCGAGCCGCAGGTATTTTTTTTCGTTATCAAATTCCTTGTATGATCTTTTTTAGGCCATAGCATAAATGTTTTTAAGGGTTAACTGGCGTGTATGAATTTTTTTTTTCATTTAATTTTCCCTTGCGCGAATATTTTTTTGGTACTTCGCCTCCTCCCCCCCCTCCCCATAAGTTTTCTAATGGTCCGTCCCTACGGTAGATAAAGAAAAGCTAAAGAAAACTTTTAAAACAAATTGAATTACAGTGACAATGTTTTTCATTGAAAAAAAAAAAAAAAACATTTGAATCGTACCATTAGAAAAGCGTTGGGGGGAGTTTCTTTTGTTAACATTTCTCTTGTATCAATTTTTTTAGGCCAGTGCATAAATTTTTTTAGGTTTTCTTTCATCTTTCGTGCATGAAATTGTTTTATTTAATTTTCCCTTGCACGACTAATTTTTTTTGTACTTTGTTTGTCCCCCCATAAGTTTTCTAATCGATCGTCACTAACCCGGAAGTTACTAAAATAGCATGAACGAGAAGTCAAAAGACTACTGCAAAGCTGATTTAAAACAACGTGTATTGTTTTTTATAACAATATTTCGGCTGGCCATACCAGCCTTCTTCAGGTTTACAGATGTTACTGAACTTATGTAGCAATCACAATATTATATAGATGGAGAATTTCGCAATAAAAGGGAGAGGCGGAAATGACGTTACAACATAAAAACTGGAAAGGAAAAATAATTCGTCACTGCGGTTTAGGCCATGAGGTTCAAGAGTCATGGCCTTATCTATCAAATGCGACTCCCTGGCCTTACGAATTGAGTCACGTGAAGAATGAATTTTCTCTAGTGGGATTAACTGCATGTCAGTATGAGAACGCTTACAGTGACAGAGAAAGTGTTCAGAAACAGTAGTGGGTTTAGATTTAATGTTAGTTTTGTCTAGTGCACGTCTGTGTTCGTTAAATCTGTCCTTGAGACGTCGCTTAGTTTCACCTAAGCGCAGAGGACTGAGGGCGATTACTACAAGAGTCGGTAATGTCCCATCATCCTGGGGTCCTGATTTTACTTTGAGGTAACAAAAAACACAGTCGGCTTGGTGTCGAGCAGTTCGTTTACCCGAGAATTCAATAGTACGCTGCTCCTAGTACGCTCCCGAGCTCCTGGGCCCAGTTGCATAAAACCTGCACTTAAGTGCCCACTTAAGTAGGTCACTTACGAATCCGTTATGGGTACACTTACGGGTGTTGCATGGAACACACTTAGCACTCTCGTAAGTTTCTGTTTTACGTGGTATCTTACGGGCTCACTTAAGGGCACACGTAAGTTTGATATAGTACTTTTAATTATTAATTTGATTCGCTCTATTTTTTTGAATTAAGTTAACGATCGGTGAGTGTAAAGAAAGTGTCAAGTCGTTTCGAATACCTTTAAGCCTCTGATTCAAATAAAGTTTACATGACATCATTATTTTACTTCAATATCCACTGGAAGTGTTTGTTGTCCTTCTTTTTTCTTAACAACGGCTTTAAACTGTCCATCAGAGGTTAACAAAGCGCATTAGAACGGAATTACGTAAAGAAAAAACTTTTTTTTGGTTCACTTCTCAGTAAAAGATCTCGTTAACTTTGGTAAAAACAGTAAGGATACGGGACCTACATAGGTCTCGTAAATTTACGTGCTATTTTTCCCGTAAAAAAAGTTTTATGCAACACCCGCAATTTCTGTTGCATAAAAGACACTTAAGTGAACACTTACGAAAATCGTAAGTGCAACCACTTAAGTGAATTCCCTAAGTGGACCACTTAAGTGATTTAATGCAACTCACTTAAGTTACGAGTGCACGTACGTGTACCTGTAGTTGTTACGGACGTTTTATGCAACCGGGCCCTGG
>CALNXK010000140.1:902500-937500 GCA_942486035.1 Porites lobata | reverse complement strand
GTAAACCCCTCCAAATGTGATATCCCACATCAAGGCTAGTGCAGGTATTTGTCTCCCATTTGTAAGGATAATGATATGAGATGATTATGCGGGGACATCTAGGGTACAAACCAAACAAATAAAAGAATATTCGTTCTGAGGAAAGAGGATGGCTTGTTGCTTTATATCATAGGTTTAACCAATCTAAGGGCGGGCTGGCTATATCACTTATTTATAATGAAATAACTTTCATAATTATAATATTTACATTGCAGTCATCTGCTTATCTATTCTTGAACACATAAATTAAATTAAGGATACGCCCCTCTTAAAAATAATCAGCTCTCGCTACGCGCTCGGTCATTATTTTTAAGAAGGCCTGGGAGCTCAGGCATTATCCTCTATCAAGAGTTAAAGTATCTTAGAAACGTCTGATAACCCAAACGAGCCGGTTACCCTGTATTGATTCGGAACGTTTCAAAGTAAGTTTTATACGGTGCTACACCATCGTGTAATACGAAACTATATAGTAATAAAATGCCTAGTCAAATCTTGAGTTGATAAAAAATTGTGCTTCTGGGATATTGTACTTTAAGTATCCTTTAGATTTTTAGACCTTATAGTTTTTAAATAACTGTATGTATTTTTACTTGTATCTTTGATAAAACAGTTAAAATATTAGGCTGTACTTAATTATCAACAGGTATGACTTGTTGTGTGTTCATGGCAAGCAGTATGTCATTTATTACCCTAACACGTGTAGTCAATCAATCATTATAAGTCAAACAATTACGAAACGAAAAAAGCTTACTCGCGATCGGTTCCACCGCGACAAGCGGAATTAAAATTCTCTGGTCCCTGAGGAATCTAGGAAAATTAAGAGACGTTTATTGGTTATAGTAGGAGACGTCACAGTTTACAAACATTGTTTATGTTATTCAAATTTCTAACGAGTTTCTTTCAAGAATCAATGCGGTTCTGGTTGGCACATGAACATCTATAGGTCGTTTGTGGGAGCCCCAAAAAGGGGATCATAATCCCAGGCGTTTGTAGCGGAGACCGTGGAAACAGGGGAAAAGTATCTCGGCGTGGCGAAAGCCATGCAGGGAAGATTGATGTGATGAAAGATGTAGAGCTTTACGGAACGCGTCGGTCTCCGAATACTATTATTTTGAAACAAGTGAATGCTTCAGTGGCTGGAAAAAAGAAGAAAACAATTCGATGGTGAAGCTATGTAAATTTTCATCGTATGCAATTTTGTCTTGTGATGATCATGCGGTTTATTTTCGGCGATGACTGAAATAACACGCTTTGTTGGTCACGTTTCGCTGAAAACGATTTAAAAAGATTACTCGACCGTCGATAAAAAAGGACGTAAAAAAATTATAGCAAGGAAATCCTGTTTCGTGTAGGAAGCCACGTTGTTGCAAGGCGAAGAGTTCGAAGGCAAGTGAATTTAAATTCCCGTGAATTGAGGAATCGATGTTTTATGGCAGATTCACTTTGTTGTATGTATTTAATTGATAGATTTTCGCAGTTGTTAAGATGTGATCAGCGTCGCATTGCACTTTGTAAGTACTTGAGATTTCAATGACTTAACCTTCAAGTATTCGTTAAGTATGAGTCACGGATGTGTTACGGGTAGCTTTGCGGTTAGTATAAAACGTGGACTGCCAACTTGGGACCACGGACTGAACCGGGTATAAAACACGGACTAGCTAAAAAATGTGGACTAGAAACTACGGACTGAGTATAAAACACGTGCTAGGTATAAAACGCGGACTACGGACTGTGTATATAAAAACAGCTTTAGAAAGGTAAAACTGAGAGAAACGGATAGCGAACTAGCACAAAGCAGTAGCCCCAGCTCCTTGCCTTACACACAAACATTCCTTTAGCTGGTCCCGCAGTCTATTCTCCCTAACGTCAGCGCGGAGAAGGATAGCATACTGTACGGGCAAGGATGGTTATGCCGCTACTCAAGGCTGACTGACAATGAAACTATGAATTTTTTTTATAAAAAGGAGGAGTTAGAAGAGAATTCACTTTGTAGAAGATATGAAAATGAGAGGCACCGAATTAAAAAAAAAAAGAAGATAGTATCGTTGTTAGAGAGTAAAATTCTTATAGATGCCACAATTCTATACCAAAGCCTTGGGGATATGAGGAAATGAAGAACCCAAACGAGAAGGTCAAAATAGTTTTCCAGTTAGTAAAACGGAAGGCATGCGAAGTTTCTGACTGTTGTATTTACCAAAGGCAGTCAATGGTTACTGTGTAAACTGGCTAGCTAGCTTTTTTTTTCTTTTCTCCTTCCCCGCATGGTCCCTATGGCTTCCACGCCCGGACACAGACTCATTAAGAATTAATTAATTGCCTCCTTATTTCTTATCTTATCTCCAAGCGAGTTCGAGTCAACACTTTTACTGAGAGCGTCTTATTTCATATCGTATCTCCAAGCAAGCGAAACTTACACTTTTGTGAGCGTTCTTGTTTTATTTGAAAGCACAAGATGAAAAATGTTCTCTTGCTAAAAATCAGTCTGTTGGTGCAAATTGGTGAGGAGATATATATAAGCAACTTTATGCTCCAATCACTCCATAATGAGGGCCTGTTTATGGTATGGAGGTGGGGGATTCCAGGTAGGTGAGGTAACCCGCTTAGGAGGGGGGAGGTACATAATAGGGAGGAGGGAGAAATGGCCCGAAAAAGTAGGGAGGAGGGAGAAATCGGGGCGAAAATGTAGAGAGGAGGGAGAAAATGAAATGTTGGGAGTAGGGAGATTACAATGAGAAGGTAATTTTATGGCTTTTCTTTAACTTGTGTCATGACAAGGCCGGATGGGGGGACAGAGAAAATGGTGTACACTACAATCCCCTTAGGTCTCCTAGGACTCCCTGGGTCGGACTTAACCAAGAAAGCATGGGATCAAACTTGGACGCATCTCAGGTTACCAGGTTTTTAAAACTTGGTGACGACAGTCGTAACACACAACTCCTTCACTTAGTTGTAAAGGAAGTTCTCTGTCCTTCAGAGCTTTGCTCTAACTAATAGCTGGCCCTTAAAGGATTTTCACTTGCGATATGATATTCCTTAAAGATTTCTCTTAGCCGTCGTTGGTTTTGTATAAGGTGGATTTTCCCATAGTATTTTCTTCAGTCTATTGAAACCGCTATTTGGTAACAAATGGTAGTGGCTTTTTACGTGCAGATTTGTTGCTCTGTTGAAGGGCTGTTTTCCTGTCGGCGAGTTTTAACTCAGAGAGGTACTTTCTCGCAATAGGGACCGGGTAGCCTCTTTTTACCAGGCGATTTTCGAAATCTTTGATAGTTTCCTCAAAAGTGGTTTGAGCATGAGACGAACAGACCTTAGACCCATGAGCGCTTCTCCGTCAATGAAGCATTTCTTTACGCCTGGTGGTTGCCACAAGTACGTGAAAGGCTTCTGTACGTTGGCTCATGGGCCCCTGGTTGTGTTCCTTGTTGAATCTAATCCCTTTGTACACTTTTGTGTCCAAGAAAGTGATCTCTGTTTCTTACATCTTAGCCGTGAATTTGATAGTATTTGCCTTTTCCACAATTTTGGCTCTTTATTTTGTCTAGGTTCCATAGGCAGGTGTCTCAATATATCTTTTCCAAAACAGCGGTTCAATTAGCCTGGGTGCCCAGAGACTTTTTATGTGCGGTTTCCGGTTTGGTAAAGCCGTCTAAAGTGACCCGCGTGGAAAGCTTTTTTTCTCGCGGCTTCGCCTCTAGTGACTTCTGCCTTCGGCCAAAGATCTGTTGGCCTGCAGCGACACCGAAGCATCTCGCCGCACCCGAGAAAAATCCTCTGGTGACCAGGGTGCGGTTCAATACAACTATGTCTCAATATCTGGTATTCTATTATGGGCATTAAGATGTTAGCAAAAGCAACGGCCATCTTTGTTCCCATGGCTGTTCCATCGGTCTGTAGGTAGTTGCCACCGCAAAATTGGAATGAGTTTTCGTTATATAAGATAAAGTATTTCTCTTAGATACCTGATAGGTACCCCGGGGGTTGTAGGGGGTATTCCCGGGAATTTTTGGTGGGCTTGAGCCGCCCGGTTCTTAAAATCCTGACCCTATTTCACACTAAAAAAAAAATGTTATTTCCCACACCCGTTTCAGACCCGTCTCTTAAATCCACGCCCATTTTCAGACCTGGTATAGGTAGAATTTAGACTAGAGCTCAAACGAGATTTCTTAAAATCCATTTCGAATTCGCTTATTACTCTTTCTTTCTGATTCATTTGGAGTTGAAACGACAAATACATCTACATCTACATTCAGATTAAGTTGGTAAAATCTGTTACAGACATGGCACCAACTATTAAAAGAAACGATCATAAAATATATACAATGCTCGGATAAAAAATTAACAAATAAAATCTGATAATACATATAGAAAAATAAGTGAATCATAATATAGGGCAAAAAGTATGAAAATAAAAAACGTCTGGTAATTCGTAGCTACAGTAGGTAGGGGAGTAATTTGAGTTAAAGACAGCCAAGGAGTTTGACTCAACTATCAATCCGCGGGTAGCTTTAGCATAGCCTTATGGTCCATACGTTCATACACTCCCGTAGTTTCCTCGAAAGCCATACCCAATTCCCAGTGGAGGATCCAGGGGAGGGGCCCTTACCCCCCTGATTTTTTCGCCAAAATTTTTTTTTTGGAGACAGATCCCCCCTCCCCTTATCTAAGGGTTTGGATGACCAGGCTCCCCTTTATCTCAAGGACTGGATCGGGCACTGATTCCAGACCAAAATGGGCAAAATCTATACCCGTTTAAGACTGAAACGGCGCAAAAACCCTTTGAGGCGGCACATACGTATATGGCTTATATAAGGGAGTACTCCCCCGGGGGTGGGTGTATGGGCTTTCCCTCAATAAAATCTTCGTATGCATACATATGGTGGTTAGCAGTCCGGGATCGTTATCAAATTTGATAACCTCGACCAAAACAAACCACGAGCCAATCGCTGTTCAAATTTTCGTTCGTGACCTAATTTGAGGGAAAGCGTTCTTGAATTCAATATGGCGGACGATGTCGAGATGTTGTCAGTAATTAGAAAGGAGTACTGCCGAGACAGCAACTCATGCACATGGCAATTTTTTATAACAGACGTCTCTCAGTAGATTGTAGAACTGGTGAAAATGTATTTGAGACGCATTTTTCCAAATAAGACCTCCGCGGAAAGCTTCGTGTATTTCAAACAAATCATCAAACTCATACGTAATTTGTTTCTACTGAAATGTTGAAATTAAAGAGACACAGTGATGGAAGACAATGGTTATTCTGTTAAGGATAAAGGTTTTATTTTTAACATCGTCTACAGAAGTTTGCTTTTTCGAAGTCCATTCTGCTATTTTCCTCTTGTCACGAAGATCTGTCAATGAAACAAAAACGGAACATGCAGACAATGAGTATGCCTTCCATTGATTAGCATATACAAATAGCTGTTTAAATTTTTAGCAATAAAAGGGGGTGGTAGGCCTACACGACTTTTACCTCATGCCAAAGTGCTGCTTATTCCAATAAAGTTGTTTTTATCTGCTGGGTAGATTATGCTCTGGAAGGTTCTACATTTACACTGAGCAAAGGTGATTTTAGCCGCATGTTTCACACTGAGAGGTCATGACATACATATCGATTTACTGTAGTTATTGTTTCTGCTCGGCAGGATTTGCCCTCTGATGCGAGCGCATTTTCTTCGACCTCTTTTGAAGCGTAAAGCTTTTTTATTACGGCTGAGCAAGGGTTCCAATTTTCTCCAAAGTGCCCTCTGGATCTGAATAACTAAGCGATTTTTTTTAGTCCGTGAGTGTAATGTTTTTCTGCAATGCTGTATCACGCTGGGCCCAGCTCGTCAGATTTCTTTGCAGAATGTTAAATTATCAAGGATAGTGATTTACAGATCCAAAATTATAAGAATGAAGTGCAGCTTAAACTGAAGCTACATAAACTTACTATGGAGAATTGAATTGTGACTCAGTAAACTCCAGCTTAGTGTTTTTCTAAAGATAGTGTGAGTCTTTTGACCGGAGCGCGTAGTTCCTCCCGGCCTTGGTAATTGAATAAGCTTAACAGTCTTAAAACTGGAGGTATTTGAAGACGCGATCTTGCCACAAAGGCGACATAACTTTAAAATTTTGCTTCTATGGGCATCATCTGCCATCTCAGCACCTTAAGGAAGACTTTTTCAGAGGTTGTGCACAACAATAGAAACATGCTGAATCATAAACCTTGGATATAACACCAGATTTTTTGCATCTCTCACAAAAATCGACAAGTACATTAATTTAACAACGAAGTGGAAAAACATACCTGATCCCGGAACCAAAATCTGATGGGACGCTTCAGTTTGAGAGGGAAATTTACTTCAATACGAGTGATACACATCTGCCATTTTGAAACATGTGAAGCTCCTTGGCCTTGCCGAACAGCACCATGGGTACCTGACGAGTTTACACCGAATAAGATCGGACAAAATCTCGGATAAAGAAAGGCGAAGACGAAAATTCCCGACTTTTGAAATGGCCACCATGTTGTGACGTCACATGGTTATCAAATTTGATAACGATCCTGGACTGGTTAGGCCTTCTTCGTGTGAAGCAAGCTCTGAAGGTCATTATACTTCCTCAGGAGTGCCCGCCGTTAATTTTTAAACCAAGTTTAGGGAGGAGGGAGAAATTGCCCCAAAAAGTAGGGAGGAGGGAGATTTACCGTCCCGTACCTCCCCCCTCGCTTAGGTGGGGTAACCCGCCTGTCCATATAATCTCTCATTTTAATTTGATCACGTTTACATGATAGGTGGGGTGACCATATAAGAGATTATATGGAAAGGCGGGTTACCTCACTTACCTGGGGTCCCCCACCTCCATGTAAACAGGCCCTAAAATAGGCCTGGATCATAAGCCAAGGAGAAGGATTCGTATGGAGTCATCAGAACAAACTGGTTGCACTGACAAGCTGATTTTTTTGTAAGGGGGCTTTTTTCATCTTGTTCTTTCTAAATACGATTAAGAATCCTATAATTTCACAAATTTGAATTATCGTAACGTCTATTGTGTTATTTTTTTAACTGAAGAGAAAATAAAACATTTACCTGGTAAAAGACGGAATAGTTCCCTTGAAAAACATTCAATCTAAATGTTCCTGTGTACGAAGTAACGACAACAAATTTTTGCAGCAACATGTGTTCACAAAAGTGAACGGGAGAATTAATCATAATCTGTTCATGTTGTCCTTCAGCAGCTTAATTAAAAAATATAAAACTGCTCTAGTGAGGCCTTAAACCAGGGCTCGAAATTGCGACCGATACGGTCGCATTTGCGACTTAATTTTTGTTATTTGCGACTAGAAAAACGAGAGTAGTCGCAAATTTGCGACTACGTTTTGCCTTAACTGATACGAAATAAAAGGACTAGCACTTGAATTTTTGCTTAAATAAATTTAGAAATAAAAAGATTCATTGAAGTAGCGTCTTATAATTTTGTTACAATCTGAAGGTTTACCGTAATTTACCTGGCATGCATACACGCAACGATATTCCTTCAACAGCACGCCATTTTGAGCCGGTTCTGTAAACATGTGCATTGCAGGCTCATATTTCGTTTTGATTTGCCGCTGACAGTCGTTAGTCACCGAGCAAGATCGAAGGAACAGAAACAAGCAGAAAAACTGGAGTCAATAACTTTCGTCGGTAAAAAATGAGTACTTAAGGCTTCATTGTTTCTTCGTTTGACAGTAAACGGTTAGTTTTAAAAAAAAAGATTTACATGTAAAATAAATCGGTTCCAAGTGGGTTGCGAATCTACGTATACATGAAAACGAGGTTTAGCAAACAAAGATGGCGGAATGTCCGCATGGCACGTATCGTCGTATTGAATGATTCAGTCCTTCAGGGTTCTTTGAATAATCACTGTAGTAACACCCCTGATACTTCAGATGTAAAGCTTAATATATAAAAGAATTCGTTACTTGTTTTGTCATCGGTGGAAAACCTGCAAAAGGTAAAACTAAAGGAATTTAGTTACGTAACGTAACCTACAACCATGTCGGATGTCCGCCCAGTACAAATGTTATTGCTATTTTGCAGAGATTGGAGGCATTTAAGAACTGCAGTTTCCTGCTGTAATATCTGTTCATGATTTGGAAATCTATCGCTTTGACTAAAATAACAGACACTAATTTATGTGCCTTAACGCAGGTTCAACTTGATCGTTTAGATGAACTGGTGTTGTCCGAGATGCTAAACGTTCTGTACTATTAAGTCTCGAAATGACATGGAAGCTGTAGAAAGAATGAAAATTAAAGCGTTAATCATTTAAAAGCCTACTTATTTCTTGATTACATGGCCTCAACTAATTTCGCGACTAACATTTTCAAAGTTGCGACCAAATTTTCGTAACTAGTCGCAAATTTGCGACCAGACATTTTTTTTAATTTCGAGCCCTGAGCCTTAAACTGCTGTTTAGAAAAGTAAAATCCAAAATCCAAGCTCTCGCCGATCAACGGCATCATCAGGGATGAGAAAATATTCCGCGCGTGCTATATGAATGGAAAGGAGGTGTAGGGTGAAATGTGTAGAAGATGTGACGTATGTATGAAAGGTATAGAAATAAACTGTGAATGGAATACAACGCTCTAATGATGGAATGTCTCTAGACAAAGGCCCTCTAAAAGTACTTAATAATGGTCTCTGAAATACTAAAATAGAAGGTCTTCGAATTCACTACATTCCTCCCGGGAATTGAATGTAGGCTTGCACTTCCTAATGAAAAAGGCTTCATAAAGGCGTAGATTAGCGGGGTCGTTTTCGCTCATAATAATCTTGACCTCAATGCCTTTATAGTTTTTGTTCTGGCAGGAATAGATATGTTTTTTCTCAGAGGAGTATTCATTATTGAGATGTTCTTTTACACGGTCGTGGATGAAGCGTCTCGTACTACCAATGTATTGATGATCGCAGCTGTTACAAGTGAGCTGGTACACTGCATTTCCTCATAAACACTATCCAGTGTTAGAGATAGGGCAGTTTAAGGCCTCACTAGAACTGTCAGTTTTATATTTTTTTCGAATTAGTCATGTTCTCGGTTAGCGTTATATTGTACCTAGTTTTCCATAGTGTGCGGCAATATAAATTTTATGACAAGTACAGAATGCTTTTAAATAAGTAGTGACTGAGGACACAAAGCGGACAAATTTGGGCATCTTGAGTAGTACCTTCGCAGTTTGCCAAGTGGTGTATATGCTCATCGCTTAGTTTTCGAGTCGTCATGCTTTGTTTGTCGAAAGGTACACACAGTTCCAAATCGAAGCAGTTTACGGCAGCTCTTTGAAGGTGTTGATTATTTTTAGAGCTTATGCTGACCACTAATGTCCATCCACCACCTGCATTGTATATAAAAATGCGAAAAATTATTTGGAGCTCTAAATCTTCCTTTACTGGTATCTTCCCTGTGATGAGAAGCAACAGTATTGTGACCGTGGCTCGTATATTATCCCCAAGGGATTAGTCATTATGAGAACATAAAATTTCTGCTAGGAGAGCCCCCTTCTTAACCCTGAAAAGTTGTTTGGCCCCTCGTGGACCATTTAAGTGACACGCACATCTGCCGAGGTGGAAATGCCAGTGCAGGCTGCGTTGGATAGGGGATGGACTGATGCGGGGCTTTGGTAGAATGTAAACTTGCCTTATATTGTCGAAAGAGGACCATTCCTCTTAAGTTAGTTAAACTAGTTAAAAAAATGAATTAATATCTCTTTTCTCTTTTTGATTCTCGAAATTGATGAAAAGGATATTAATCTGTTCTCACACAAGCAAAAAGGATTTCTTAGACTAAAAGCAGAACTTATGGCAATCACCGATCAAAAAAATTTCCCTGGAATAAACGTAGTTCTAGATATTTTATGTAACATATATACACGTGTACCAGGAGTCTGCAAACACTGAAAAGTAGGTTGCAAAAGAAAAGCAAAAATGATGAAAAGATGTTAGTATTTCTTCCTCCCACTTTTCTGGTTTTTGCATATCTTATTGAAACTCCTTCTCGTGTACGATTTATTATACATGTACATCTAGACTTATCAGTTTTGCTTATAGGATTTGAAGACGTGAAAAAAAAATTTGCATACTCCAACGAAACATTCTTTAAAAATATAAAAGAAGCAGAACTTTAAGTGAGTATTTTTTAAATGGGAAGTTCAGTTTGAAGTCAGTAAAGTTACATAACGTTCACTTAAAATTCTTTTCCTTTTTTTTATCTTAATAATTTATATAATTCTGAAAAGTTTCTGTCAGTAACTGCGTACCAAAAGTTTTCATGTCACAATACACCTGAACCTTGACTTGGCCAATATATATCCAGTAGTAACCGCTTGCTGCTGAAGGAGACGTCTGGTGGATTTCAGCGCACGATGATTGCTGTCAATGATTATCATTAAAAAGAAAGAAATTACAGTAGAAAATTAAATGGAGCTAAAATCTTCATTTATAAAGTAAAATATTTGATTCTGTTATCCTCTTTTTATTTTGTCAAGCCTCTATAACCACCAAAGCTTTAGAAATGTTTATATTTGGTTTCTTAAGAATGTCTCCACCTCTTCTTAAAAATCGTGGTAGTAGGTGAAGGAAGAACGGAGGCAAAGCTTTGTTTGCTCATAGACGAACGGAGAATAGTAGTGACGTATACTTAAAAAAGGACTTGTTAGAAAGAATTTGACTTACTCTTTTAATGGCCACCGATTGCACAAAGATATTTCCTTGCCGGTAAATAAGCTGTTCTGATCCACTGAGACTCTTGCTATTTAACTCACACACGCCAGAGTAGTTATCAAAATTAATTGATTCGCATTTTTCATGTTTCAGGCATGACTGAAAACAAGTTAAAATCCCTCTCGCCAACAGAGTTTGGATTTGAAAGCCTTCTAGTCTGTAATCCTTTGTTTGTTTGCCATACATATGGTCTCGAAAACAGTTTCCGTCTGAGAACAGTGGAAGGCAAAGTATAAGAAATGACATAAAAATTGCATCTTTCCGAATCATGTTAGTTTTGTTGTCGTGAAAGTAATAAAAGCTGTTAGGATGTCTTAAGCTTCGGTAAAAGCATCGGTAAGGTACACACCGCAACTGCATCCAACAACATGTACATCAAGAGGAAAGCCATGAAATATTTACAATCTGATACCAAGTTGTACCCTATGAGCCCTTTTCTTCTGATTATTTTGATTAAAAACATTACATTGTCTTTTCCTTCGACTCACAAACAAACAAGGTCAACATCTGGATCAATCTGCCTCTCTTCGTCTGAGGAAAATGAAAACCATAAAACAAGCATAATTATGATTAAAGTAATACAAGCACTATCATTTAACAATTTCAATAAAGAAACTGTAAGTTTGGGTGTCTCTAAAAATTTTAAAACTGTTTAACGACAAAGTAAAATTGTTTGTAGTGATACACATTTTATAACTTTCCGTGGTGACTTTGGCTTATTACAATAAGAAAAGTTCACTTCCATTGTTTGTATTAGAGAGCACAAGTTAGATTATTGTTTAGGGTTATTTATTTACTTATTTATTTATTTATTTATACATGCAGGAACATCTGGTTTCCCATAGAATAGAGGATGGTAAAGTAAAAAGAAAGCAAATAAACAGATACAAAGAAAATGAATACAGAAAGTAGCACACTGATAAAATAACGTATCAAAGTCCGTTGCAAAGCTAGAGTTAAAGGACAAGGAATTTTAGGCACGGGCACCATTGATCATATATGTAAAACTGACCTGATATTTGGTAGTTTTATTTTCTCTGAAATTTGTTTTTCTCTTCAATGCTTAAGGTTCTATTTCTTTCACACGGTTTAAGAAGACCTGCCGCTGTGCAGAGTATTTATGACAATGAAAAAGGAAATGAGTCTCAACACAACTTACTTTGATTCACATAATGGACATAATATGTTTTCTCTGGTCACATGATGACCCGATATCGACCTAGTTCAATCATAAGCTTTTGATTTCTTTTTCTAAATTTCACTAAATTTCGTTGTACGCGGACATCATTAAGGTCCTGGTGGTCTGGCTGATAAAAGTGCCGGTACAGAGGTTCATCCCTAAGTTTGTTCTCCGATGACAGCCTCCTATGTGCATTGAGTCGCGACTTATGGTTATTAAATCTAGTCCAGAACTTGGTAATTGTTGAACCTACGTACTGGATAGTACATCTAGCACACGACAAAAGATAAACTACATGATCAGAGTTACAATTAAGGTTAAAGTTAATTACAAAATTTTTATCAGTAACATTAATTTAAAAGTCCGTGCCCGCACCAAGGAAATCACATACCCTACATCTCCTGTCCCCACACCTTACACAACCTCTAATATCCCCTGGTGTCTTATTAATAAGCTCGGAATGCACTAGCATAAATCTATAATTGATAAAAACATCAATAGGTAACTCTCCTAGCTGAAAAGAAATTATTCAAAAAGGAATTCTCTAAGTATCTTTTTGATAGTGCACAGGCTGTCTGCAGCCGTGATCGCACGTGGCGATAAGTTCCAGAGTTTAATTGCTCTATATATAAAAGTTCGTTGACCTGCGGCGGATTGATAAGCTGGAATATTAAGATAGTCCTTATTTCTTGTGTTGCGATCATGAACAGTAGATCTTGTCACAAAGCGATCACTCAAGTAACTTGGTGCTAGCCCTTTGTCACACTTAAACACGAGAACGCCTACCGTATACATCAAATAATTATATATATATTATTACTATAGCAGCATCAAGACGCAATCTTCGATAATCATCATTCATTTGCTGGACCACACTGTAAGTATCGTTGACAGAAAATGACAAATAGAGTTTTGAATCGTCAACGTTTGATTCCAGGGAACCAAATTTCGGAATGTTGGAAAGTTAATGTAGATGGTAAATAGCGCCGGACCTAGGATGGAACCCTGTGGTACACCATGAGAAATAGCACCCAGACTTAACGCCTCAGCACCGATCCTGAAGTATTGTTGACGTCCCGACAAATAGCTTCCAAACCATTCCAGAGAGGTACAACCAACCCCCAGTGTCTTTAATTTTGCTAGAAGGTACCATATTGTTCGCTTTTCTAAGGTGACCACTAAGTCTTTGGCCTCGGGAACAGCCTTTTAGGATCAAATTAATTATACAAGAGCAAAATTGAAGGTGAACTTTGACCCAGGCCAATACTTTTTCTGGTGTGAAAACAGGGGCTATGCTAGTCTGCCGACCGTGTGACTGTACATCCGGGAACTTGAATAAGACGAGTGTAAGAGAAACGACTACTGAAGTGTTTATCTGCCAACAGGTTGAGTTTTTCCGAGTTATTTGATGATATTTCGCTTGTGTTAAACGTGAGAAGATTACGCGTGGTTGTGGATAATAACTAAGTGATTTATTTTTCAAAGTAAGGTACAATAATCCTTCTTTTTCTCTGACTGTAACTGATATATGCAGTTTTTGTTTTGTTGTGAGGAAGGCGCTTCAGCTATACAGAACTGTTTCTAGGTTTATAATTAACAATTATTCCACGAGGGCGCGTTGGATATGAGATGATAGATAGCCAACGAGGCGCATAGCGCCGAGTTGGCTATAATCATTTCATATCCAACAAGCCCGAGTGGAATAATTGTTTTATTCAAAACGCCCACAAAATCTCGTTGAATCGCCTCGACTAGAACAAACCGGAAAAGACAAGGGACTTCCGCTATTGACATGTCACACGTCTATCAAAACTGTCAACGCGCGAACGGACTCGCCTAGACTGCATGAATGAAAAATCAAAACATTGTGCGATGAACATTAGTTTTTTTAAAACTCATCGTGATTCTAGGATTTTACACAGCAGAACAGCTTAAAAAACCTGGCAGATAATGTGAAGGAAAGGAATTTTTAAGTGACAGCCGTCGAAATTACTATGAATTTGGATTTTCGGTGCAGTTATAAAAGTAAGAACAACGGAGAAAAACTACCGGTATTACCTCGGTCGCTTGTTATGAAGTTGTTTGAAGCCACAAGCTGGTTTTGCTGAACGAGGAAAGAAGCTATACTGCCGCCTCGATTGCTCTAGTGAATGGCTGCATAGCCTGTATTTGTAGCTGGTTACTTGTGATTTATATTCTTGATGTCGGATAAACAAGCTGCAGTTATCTATCGGCGAGTGACTCGATCGGCGAATGGCTTCGCGATCATGAAGAAACAACACTTGTCTTCTTTCGTAGCTGGTCAAGGTAGCTTAGTTCCATGTGTTTTCATGTGTTTTTCGACAAACTTTCAAACAAGCTCTTGTGGCTTTTTTGTTTGTTTTTGTCTTTTTTCTTTCGTTGAAATTGCATTTCTAGTATTCTAAGAAATGAATTAAAACGATTTTCTTCGGGCGCCGTTCTATCCTTCGCGAAAAAAAATCTCAGCTAGCTTCCAATTTTAGACGAAAATCTGTGTTTTTGTTTCCGAGTTTTTTTTGACATAAATCTTTTGTATATGTTCAAAATTATACAAATAGCGAAAAATTGGAACGGTACTTGCGTACGGGGGCTGGAAATTTCCCACTGAAAAGTGCGTAAATACCGTCCGCCATTACAAAGTTCGCAAAGCAATAGCCCGCGAGATCTCCGCAAAGCGGTCGTGCGTTTGACCACGTGATTTATGCACTGTGACGTAGAAACATCAACCAAAAGATTCGCATTTGGGAAAAGTTTGTGAGGTTAGAGCCTTTTAACAAGACGTTTAAGATGTCATCTCCGTCGGATTCCTCTTCCTGCACATCTGAAAGTGATCCAGAAAGTTTTACAGTTGACGAAGTGATGGGGGAATTGTCTGAATTTGCGCCGTACGACGACAGTTGCGAACCCCTTGCTACCGAGGAAGAAGCCGCGGACTACAACGAAAGAGTTCATCGCGAAGAAGAAGTGGAACAACAGTTTCAACGAAGATATTAGGGAGAGGTGCCAGCGAATGAATGGTATGGTATTATCATGGAATGTAGATTTATATTTTTATTTTCCAATTTCAACATACCCGTCGTTAGATCGTGCGCGTGACGAACGCGACTGTGTGTTTTGTTTAAGTTAACAATTTCGTTGCTATGTGATTAGCTGTAGTCCTGATTTTATGCGATAGTTTTATTGAAGAGGTCAGACAATTAATAATTTTATACAGACGTATTTTTCTTGTGTTTGACGAATTTTTCACATTATTTTGCAGTTGTTCGTGCTCGAACTGCTCTGTCATTTTATGGGCCAAACTTCAGAATTCTCAGCCACTTACTCGCTTTTTGTTGAATGACAAACTTGCCCACTGTGTGAAGCTCTGTTCTTCTAGCGTTCAGTTAAACTCAAGTTTAGTGGCTGGGAATTCTGATGTTGCTCCAATTTTCATCTACACAAGTAATAAAAATTAAATCGAATTCAGCCTGAATTTAATTACAGTTTTAATGTATCGTTTCTTTCTTTTCACTCGGCTCACAGAGCACTGCAAAACTTAATAGCAGGTTACCTGCTGGAAACTTTCCTAGCAGGTCTGGTTGACTCTTCCAGACTTTTGTCCGGCTACAGTTTCTGCAGAAACTTTCTACGGTTAACAAGGAACCTGTCTGTGATACAGAAAGTTTGGGTTTTGAAAAGAAGCACAAGTGGCAGAACTGAAACAAAAGAAGAAGTTTGGAAAGGAAAACAATTCCCTTCGGTTCCTCTCGAATGTTTTTCCTTGTAGATCCAACCTGTAAAAAATGATTGAAAGGAAATACTCATTTAATCATAGCATCTGAAATAATAAAATAACAATAAAAAAAACGATTGTCATTTTTATTGTTTTTCTCAGGGTGTTGCTAGTTTTTCAACTTGTTGTAAACCTGGCTAATTGTGGGTTGGGATTTTATTCTCACATACATCCTGAAAAATGCTTTTTTATAATAATTCTGTTGATTGCACACATGACAACTTTGAGCCCTTAAGCTATCTAGCCCACCCCAACGATGCATAATTTATTACAAGTGGTTGAGTGGACAAACCAAAAATTTTCAGGCCTGGGACTTCCAGTCTATGGGCTGGCTATGCCTCTTCTTTTTTTTGCAATTCTTATCTGAGTAAATTAAAAAACAAATTTCATGTACTCTTGTTTATAAATAGATCCTCTCATAATGGAAGTTAGTTTTACGCCTAAATCACTTCCCAGAGGATACTTAGAGCTAAGATGTTAAAATGCAATAAATTTTGCATCTTTGTACCTTGGGTTCTGATGAGTTTTCACCGAGTCATCATCTTCCTTTAGTTTTTTATATGCATCTTCGATTTCTTCAGGACTCCATGTAGGGTCTTCATCACACTCAAACTCCTCATACGCGTCGTCCTGCATTTCCTGCTCATCTTCTGATTCATCCTCTAGCCCTAACTCTGTCTCATTTGTTACTGGCCATGGATCAGTTTGAATAGCTTAAACAAATGGAATTAAAAAAATTCTATCACCATTAAAATTTTAATTATTATTAAATAATCAAATATTGATAAAATGTAATAAAAATATAAAGATAGGTAGTTATGCCTATATGACTCATCAACATCAATTATTGTTGACTCACCAGCATTCACCATCAGCCACTGCTTCGGCTCTTGTATGCTCTTAAAGGTTTCAACCCACTGATCTTGACTGGAGATTAACTTACTCTTCAGTCTTGTGACTTTGCCCCTTAACTGAGTCACCTCACTCCTCAGGGTTTTGCATGTTGTGCAATTCCCAGCATGTCCAGTTGGAGTATCCTACAAAAAACAAACTTTCAACATATATACAGGCTGTAATAACAAGACTTTAGAATTTTTGTGTTATTGTTGTAAAATAACTGCACATGTAGTTTTCCATTGTTATGATAATACAAAGATGCAAATAAACATTAATTAGAGTTATGCGCCTACCATAGAAACCTGTTCAAGTTCAGGAATCATTAATGATTCATCAATCTGCATAACTTCATCCATATCCTGCACTTTTTCGATTCCCTGAGCCTCCAGGATCTGCATGGTCTCAGTAACCTCATCAGTGCCTGAAATCCCTTGGCTCTCGAGAGCTGTCTTATCACCAGGAGTACCTAGGACCTCTGAAGCCATCTCAGCATCAACACTTATCTCACCCGTCTCAGTCTCAGGGATGCAGCCCTCCTTTTCAGGATTTACCTCAAGCAAAGAACCCTGACTTGTATTCAGAACACCCTCGACTTCTGGAGACTCCTCAGGGTTGAGATTGGGAGCCCCCATAGTGTCAGCACTCTCCTCAGGTGCAGAGGTTCCTTTCAAAGAGATCACCTCTTCTTCAGGATTGTCTTCTCCCTCTGTATCCTCATTAGCAGTTTGACCAGCCAGAATTTCATTTAGTAGCTAAAAATGAAAATAGGTACGTCCATTTTTTATATCTCCCCTTCAAAACAAGTTTGAATTTGAGCTTTATGTCGATGTTTTCAAAACTAGAAATGGAAGCAAGGTTTAACCACATCTTTGCCTTAAAATGTATGCATCATTTGCAGACAGTGAAAATAGAATTAAAATACAAACGGAAAAAAAACCCGCAAACAGTAACTGAACTTATAGAATGTAGAAATTAGACTCCATTTTTTTTGCTGTAAGATTTCTTGGAGGGAAGTTTGGAGTACTGTCAAATCTCAAAGTAACAGCAAGATAATCTCTCAAAAAATAGAGAGCCGGATTTCTATGTAGCTTCACTTTTTCTAAATTTTACGCTTGAGTGGAAAGGTCTGGGAATTGGGGAATTGACTTCACGTCCACTCAGCGCAAATGCCCGTTTTACTATAACTATGAGAAGAAAGCAGAAAAGTATGAAAACACATGCAACAATATGGGAAGTCCAAATAGTCAGAGCATTCATTACACGAATATTGAACAACGATGCCAGAAAAAATCATGTCACAGGTAAATGGGGAAATAAATATAATGGTGATAAGCACAGCGCAAATACATCGTAATTTCACTCACCGATCGTCGACTCCGCTTTGATAGTGTTTCAGAGGATTTTTTTCAAATGGTTGGAAACGTCCCCTTCTTCAAATTCCTTTTCATGCCTTTCATCGGAAAAGCAAGCGTAAAACAATCCCTTGTAAAATGCTCCGAGCACACAGCAAATTTTCCCACTGTGTTGAAATCCTTCTGATGAATGGACACGAACCTTTTCCACTTTAATCTAACGCTGTCCGAATCAGGAGAATTATGAATAGAAATCCCCAATTCATCGTTCTTTACGTTTCCACAGTCCTGAACAACACAACGTCTACCAGGCATACTTTCGCTTTAAGTCAAAAAAGCGAAGAAAGAACCTCCAAAAGCTTCCAAAAATATCTCGTCCTGCATGCGAAATTAGCCAGGTTTGTTTGCCTTGTTTTGTCGCGTTGATGTTTCTACGTCACCTCTCGCCCCAACTCCTTCAAATACTACTCCCGGTCATTTTTTGAATCGAGTAATGGCGGCAAGACATTTACAAAAATTGCCGTGCAAATAAACACACTTCCAGATCATATTTGGACTCCTAACTTGGCACGGTAAGTCACTTTTACATACATTTTCGAAATATGTAATCAAAAACAAATTCCCAAATTTGATCGTAGTAGCACTTTAAACTGACGCGTACACCGACCATATATGGAGAACATGGTATATTAGCTCATATACCATAACGGCTAAGCCAATCAAAACGCTAGAATTGCATTATCCAATGATTCAGTTTTTAATAACAACACATAGTTATCTTTACTAATGTTGTTAGCCCCCACCAATTTTCAGTAGTACTTGTATCCTGACGATCATTTATGTTTGATCTTCTGTGGACTTTCCCATCCTTCACCTGAAAAAGTGGGGCGTTGTTTGTCTCCTCGATGTCAATGAAAGGTATCAATTCGGTCACCACAGAAGGATCAAGAGCTTTGGTAGGGTAGCTGTACGCCTCGTACACTTGATCAACTGAAATCTGTACAGCTTTTACTACAATCCTAAGATTATCTCTGCTCTTTCTTTCGAGCAACATCCCATCACCATATGCAATCCATTTATCACCCCTCAGATTTGTCACACGCAGACCATATTTGTTGTCTTCGTCATGCATGTACTTACTAAGTAAATGGCCTTTTTTCCCAAGAATGGTCGCCCTTCCCAGCTCAAATCTTGGCGTCCTGCAACCAGATATTTTTATGGATGTTAATCAGATTCTTAACAAGTCAGCATGACGCCATCTCATCAAAAATTTATTACAATAAATTTAACTACAAGGCATCAAAGTTTCGTAAAATAAACGAATATATTTACACTGCTATTTTTCTTTTTAAAACAATTCACATGTAATGTACGTATACTTTCAGTCAGTAAGAAAATGACTCGCAAATGCTTCCATTGAAAATGCCTCATGAAGGAGTTTCTTCCTCAATTCAGGATCTCGTGGATGTTGACTGGCTTCTCGTGCTTTCTCTTTTGCCAACTGATGACCCGTCAGGTACGCGTCTTTTGCGTAAGGAAGAAAATGGTCGTAATTATTCTCAGCCAGTTCTAACTTCCTCCCCTGTATAACTGGAATGCCGAGGAACCAGACACCACGAGTGATTTCGTCTGCTGTTTCTGCATCCAGGACTCTTTCTTTCTTAAAGAAAGCCAACAGCTTGTCAAGTTCCTTCTGTAATTCATCCTTTGGTGCCCTTGCCAGTGTGTCGTAGGCACCTCGAAAGCGCTGTTTTCGTAAGAAGTCTTCCTCTTCTCCTTTAAAGGGATCAATAATTGGGTTTTCAGGCAATCCATACAAGTCTCCAGCGAGGCCTATAATTTCCTCGAACTTAACTTCTACACCGTTTGGGAGTGTTATTTTCCTAAATTCATCTTTTAGGTGTATTTTTTCACCAATTTTTGGGTGCTCGATTGAGGAGTCAAATGAAACTACTTCGACGAAACGACGATTCGCAGTTAAATCCATTGCTTTTATAGTGAATGTAACGCTGGATTCGTAATTCAAATTCGCCTCCAAGACAAATGTTCTACTTTAACGCTCGAATAATCAGTAAAAAACAACACAAATTTGTTTATACTTATCAACGCTATGTTTGTGGTCGAAAAGCAGGTGCGTATATTCTACTAACTGATCATGTGACCAATGAGTACAACAACAACTTAGTTACCGCACACCGTGAATTTTAGGGAATATCAACACTTGCCTGATGAAATGCGAAAAAAAGATTCAAATTGAAGACAGCAAAACAGGAGGAGAATATAGGAGAATATAGAAAATCGATTCCGATAAGTTTATCACAATTTTTCTGCTGTGTGTGATTTATAACTTTTGTTTGTTAAAGTTCACGTGTTCGCAACTTCTACATTCCTTATGACAATAATTAGTTTTGGGATCTAGCATAGAGAACCTTAAGTATATTTGTTGACTCGGTCCTGTTGCAAACGCCAAGATGCTTGCTTGGCGTAATCAATTTGGGTAATCATATGCAAAATTCCTCCGAGTTATTTCCGACCGCTTTTTCACTTTATTTTGTGAGTATTGTGGTATGAAAGGAATTTTATTGACTTTGTGAATTATTTGGACATGTAATTTCTTTGCAGCTTCTACATATGTATTGGTATTCACTTTGTTTATAACCTTCTGTTGTAATATTATTATTATCTTACTTATTTTGTGTAAGTGAAAAAAACACTGTATTGAATTCAATTCAATTGAATTGGTCAATTGAGTAGGACTCTGTGATTGGTGCATTGCAATTGGTTCTCTGTCAGTAAAATTGCCGTTTGTCCGGTCATTCTATCCGTGTTAGTTTTGCTGGATTCGTCAATCAGTCGTTGTCGCAGCTTTTGTTCCTGCATACTGCTCTTTGCGTATCCTCCTGTCTGCTGTCTGTCTTTGTTCTTCAAACTCGAAAGCAGTCGAATGACATAAGCAGATGGAGTATGATCGTCCCGGTGAGTGTAGTCTAAGGGCCCGTTCCTCAAACGTCCGAAATCAACAATCGGTTCCTGGCAAACAAGCCGTCATTTTTGTTTTGTTAACTGACCCCTTTATCATATTACCTTGAGAATATTAAGAAGACAATCTTACATTAACTATCGGTACTTTCGAGGAACGGGCTCCTGATATTAACGGCCTGAATGACTGATGAGGATTTGAGGGGTGCATTTCCCCAAGTCTTTTGCCAGTGAAAACGGTCACTGTTCAGTCAAAATGTTCAGCATCTTCTCTTATTTTGTAGATGTCAAGATTTGCTTCATTTGAGAGCTTTTGAGCAAGGAACCGCCTACTTCTGACTTCGATTCAGCAGTGTTTCTTGCATAAACCAGCTTTCTTAAGTGGGTCGTTGGTGGTAGCCTGTAGAAAAGGTAATATATCCAAGTGATGCGATGGCTTGTTTGGAAGTGGCGTTCCGTTGTAATTCAATTGTTAATGCTGACATTCTTTTTTGACTGGCGTATGTGTTCAGTTAAGTGTATGCAAAGGTTTTTACCCGTCTTACCGATGCAAGTGGCCTGGCAGACACAGCAAGTGTTCTTGTATATCGCTCCCAGTCTGGGCCTGTTTAAATAGAGGTGGGGAACCCAGGTGGGTGGGGTGACCCGCTTAGGTGGGGTAACCCGCCTGTCCATATAATCTCTCATTTTAATTTGATCACGTTTACATGATATGTTGGTGACACACCACAGGTTACCTCACCTACCTGGGGTCCCCCACCTTCATGTAAACAGGCCCTTACTTAACTTACGCGTTGCATACAAACTTACAGGGTGTTTCAAAAGTTCGTTCCGATTTTTGCTTCGCTTAAATTTCACTGATTATTAAAAATACCTTCTGTAAAACTAAGCAATGTTATTTTTTATTCATTTTACATTGACTAACTAAAATATTAGTCAA
The DNA here is from genome assembly GCA_942486035.1 of Porites lobata. Classification (NCBI taxonomy): domain Eukaryota; kingdom Metazoa; phylum Cnidaria; class Anthozoa; order Scleractinia; family Poritidae; genus Porites; species Porites lobata. The sequence continues at coordinate 915,578 of CALNXK010000140.1, read as the reverse complement.
CAGAATGTCTTCCTTTATGTTTCTGACATTTTTTAAGCGGTGAGGTATAGGATGTATGAGCTCCGAAAGCGTGTCTAAATTCACATTTTTCCAGGCGAAACGTAGTCGCTGTCTTAGCTCGTCCAGTGTTTTTGGGGCTGGATCTTTGTATGTTGTCTCATCAACAAAAATCCAGAAGGTCTCTAGAGTGTTCACATCACGTGAGTTTGCCTGCCGGTCATCCTTTAGTACACAGTTTGCAAATTCTTTTGATACCATGCCTGCATAAAGTGTGCACCGCCTTTTTTCTCGTCAAGGCTTTCCAACCTGTTTTGGTCACATATCTCCATACCGTTTTACTCGAAACTTTACTATTGTGAAGTTGAAGTCTTTCTGCCTTGTTGAAATACTACGCATATACTTACAGCTTTTTCGATAACATTTCTCTCGCAGATTGTAAAAAACAAACGGCCATCTACCTGATCTACTCCTTGGATTGTCTTCTAAGGTCTTTACTTTTGACCACTTGTTCACTCATCGTTCAGAGTTCTCCAACAATTTTGCAATTTCTTTGACTGAATGGCCAGAATGCTGTAAAAAATAGGATGCCTGAGCTTTAGCACAAACAGTTTAGGCCTTCATTTTCGTGAAGGAGTAGAAAAAAGAAAAGAAAAAGGCAAAAATACGAAAATAGAAAACCTACAAAATGTGCAGGAAAAATATGGCGGGAAAAAACTTGCGTACGTGCACATTTGGGGCAAAAATGAAAAAATATTCCATTTTCTTCAAATTGTAGTTTGAAATTACTTTGAACGATTATTTAGATAAATTTCGTACCTGAATCAGTTTACATTTGCCTAAAGAAGCATTAAATACTTTGCGCAAAATACGATTTACAATCGGAACGAACTTTTGAAACACCCTGTAGACTTTGAGAGAGGAGGGGTTGTTTTTCCAGTTTATTCTATTCGCGATTGTAGCCCTATTTGATTGCCTAAAAGCTAAGTCTGTCATTCACTCCTTGGCCTTGTTTTCACGCTACGATGAGAAATAATACACACACGACTTTTCAGGCTGACCCTTTAAAGCTACCGTAAAATTCCGAAAATAAGCCCCGGGGCTTATCTACGGAAGGAAATTTTCGTTTCAAAACCAACTGGGCTAGCCTTATAGTTGGAAGTAAATTTACCGTTTTTGTTTTGTTTTACTTTGTATTTGAGGGCAATTTTCCAAGTACAAGCCCCCCGGGGACTTATATTTGGAGAAGCGATTTAACGGAGGGTTTTTTGCGTTACCGGTTTGGGAGGCTTATATTTGGAGAGGCTCATACGTAGAAGGGCTTATTTTCGGAATTTTACGGTACTTCTCTATTTGCAGTTAAAATTGTCATCTTATTTTAAGATGAAGAAAACTAGACATTCAGATAGAATTTAAAAACAATCATTTATAAAATCGAAAACATGTAAGAATCTCTTATCCACAGATTACACCCAAAACACGAACCGATTGTCAAATCAGACCTATATCCCTAAATCTGACTAGTACATGTATGAACTGAAACTGAATTCAGTTCTACAGGTGACATCATCTCAATATTAATCGTGTAGTGAAAAAACTATCGACACTAGAATTAGTAAGATTTTCAGCTGTTAGTAATTGTTATCTCGAATATGTTTAATACATTTTTCTCTTTAAGCTAGCATTTTAAAAGTTCTAGCTCTCTCCTGGCAATATAGGTTTTGAGCAATTGCACGCCTATATAGCAGAGTTTCCAGGTTTGTAAACCTGTAGCATTGCTGCTGTTGTCGGTCCCCACCAACTGGCAGTTGTAGTAGTACCCTGGAGATCGTTCAAGTTTGATCTTCTGAGAAGCTTCCCATCTATCATCTGAAACATTGGAGAATTGTTTCTTTCCTCCTGATCAACAAAAGGTATCAGGTCGGTTACCTGAGAGGGATCAAGAGATCCGGAAGGATTTGCGTAAGCCTCGTAGACTTGATCAACTGATTTCTGCACAGCTTCTGCTGCTATCTTTAAATTATCCCTGCTCTTTTCTTTCAGGAGCATCCCATCACCATATGCAATCCATTTATCACCCCTTAGATTTGTCACGCGCAGACCATATTTGTTGTCCTCGTCGTGCATGTACTTACATAATAAATGGCCATCTTTTCCTAGAGTTGTCGCCTTTCCCAGTTCAACTCTTGGCGTCCTGTAAACAGAAGTAACGCTTGCAAAGTTAATCATTGCACCCAATTTCACGGTCTCCGCCAGGCAGATTCAGACCAAGCAAGATAAAATAAAGGAAAACAACAAAAGTAAATTCGACAGCTAGAGTTTCAGGAACAGTGTATTGATCATATCCCATATTACCTTTCGGGATTGTCGCGTGCACATTTTTTCCGACAGCCTTTCTCGAAATAGCTGTATACAACGTGACAGATGTTTTTGTCGATGAGAAGGCCCGTAGAGAACAGGAAAGTTAGTGATTCCGTAGAAGAAAATCCTTGGGACATGCATTAGTATAGGGTTGTGTTTTATTAGGAACAACCGTTTCAATTAGAACCGATTTTTGAGTTTTGGAGTTCCCAATAGGACACTCCTCCAACCGTTTTCAGTAGGTTGAATTGCGGTTGTGATTGGGTATAGTCGATTCCAGACTTTCTCGACTTCTGTTGCCAAGGTTGTCAACCTGACGGAAGACAGAGTGGTTGCTGCGGTTCTTCTACAACAACTTGGTGTAAAATACGTTTCAGTCCGACGAATAATCAGATGATGAATCCGAATATGTAGCCACAATGTTTTAGGAGACTGAGATAAGACCTGAACCTTGCGTGTCTTATTAAAATATTTAAATCTTTGTACTAGTGTCTTTATTTTTACTTTCAAAATATCGTTTCTTTGTTAGGTTTATTTATGAACTGCCATCTTTGCTTTTTTAAAAGACGATTTTCGCGGAGACCAACGAGAACACTTATCGCAAAATTGGAGGGAAAATGACGCAACACTTGAAAATCGATGCTCGCAAAAATATTAGAGGAAAACAATTTCTGAGCTGGTTGAAAAGGTTGATCAACCAAACCAACCCAAAACGGTCTTTTCCGATATAGAACATAAAAACCCAAACCAACCGAAGAAAAACGGTCGGTCCCGATGGTTAAAAACACTCTCATGATCTATAGTAACTTTATTTTTCTTACCTAATATGGCCACTAGCAAAGCTGTCAGTAAGGAAGTGACAAGCAAATGCTTCCATTGAAAATGCTTCATGAAGGAGTTTCTTCCTCAGTGTAGGATCTTGTGGATATTGACTGGTTTCTCGTGCTTTTTCTGTTGCCAACTGATGACCAACCAGGTATGCTTCTTTTGCATGAGGAAGAAAATGGTCGTGATTATTCTCAGCCAACTGTAACATCCTTCCGTCTCTCACCGGAAGGCCAAAGAACCATCTACCACCGGTGATTTCGTCCCATGTTTTCGCATCAACGGTTTTTCCCTCTTCAATCTCCTTCTCTAAAGTAGCCAACAGCTTGTTCAACTCCTTCTGTAATTCATCCCTTGGTGCATGTGCCAGAGTTTCGTATGCATTTCGGAAGCGCTGGTCACGACCGGAATCCTCTCCTTCTCCTTTGAATGGATCAATAATTGGGTGTTTGGGCAATCCATAAAAGTCCCCAGCGAGAGCTATGATTTGCTCGAACTTAATTTCCACACCGTTTGGAAGCGTAAGTGCCCTGAATTCATCTTTCATGTGTACTACCTTTCCAATTTCGTGGTGCTCATGTGCCTCAAAGAGGATAACCGCCCCCGGTACTGCAACCTTATTTTCCATTGTCGACTGCACTTAAACTAGAACAAGGATAATAATTGAATAGATATGAAAAAAATATGTTGTGATGATAGTTTATACTTTTTGATAGTTATGAACAGGTTTTCTACGTTAAACGACGGGATTAAAGAGGCAACTGACATACTTCATTTTGCCAAGGTGCATGAAGGTAGCAATTAAAGCAAACTCACTTCGTAGTTGACTCGCTGAACACGTTTTACTTTTCTTACGGCAAGAATAATTCGCAGATACTGCAGTCTTTCTAAGTGTTATGAATGACTCTTCCGCATTGTGCACTTACTACGGTAGAAACTAGATAAACGAACCTCGGATCACTCACCGTTTCTGAGCAACGTATCGTAAAGTACTCGATAAAAATCGTCTTGATTTTAAGGCCTCTCGATTACTTATTCGCCAGTCCAATCGAAAACGTGAATTGAGACTCGTTCCCACCTGTCTCGATGACTCGTTTCAGAAACGAGAAACGGGGCCTAAACCGAGAGCCCAGGGCAAAAAACGAAACTCGATTTTTCTCGAAAACGTAGGGCCATTTCCGTGATCCTGCTTACGTTTTAATGGCGAGTTTGAATATTTCAGGTATGTTCTTCCTTCCGAACATGGAAATGGCGAAATAGGAAAGTTAACCGATTATGAACGTGATCAGTTGGTTCAGGTTTCTCGGAAAAGGATGTTTTGCGGCCCACTATTTTTTGGCCGTCGATAAAACCCGGAACACGGAACATTCCGGAACATTCCGGAACATTCCGGAACATCCCGGAACATGAAAAAATAAAAATAATTTTCATGAAAATTAAAAATATAATAAAATAATAATAATAACATAATTTTTGTAAAAATTAATAAATAAGAACGTAGAATAACAAAAAAAAGAATGAAATAATCAAGAAAAAGAAACTGGTATTCTCTCTGAGTATGAGAAAACAATATTTTGTCGAAATAAATTAAAATTTGTTGGGTGAGGGTTCATGCAATTGACAGTAATGAGTGAAGGCTTGCTTCTTCTTCTTCTTCTTTGCGGGGAGACGACTAAAAAAAAGGTCGACTGATAACAGTTAGGAACTACCGCTGCGCTACCACTGCCACTGCAACTATTCACGGCGAATGTGAATCTTTAATGTAATTATCCAAGTCCAAAGCGACGAGCCCCTAAGCTCTTCTTACGGTCGCAAAGCCGTAAATTGATAACCGTTAAACCGCATGGCAAACATTTACAAGAGGTGGCTGTGTCAGGAAAGCTTGAAAACCCCCCGTCGCGACCCATTGTAATATATTTTGAATTTAGAAGCAAGCCTTTACTCATTACTGTCATTTGAATGGACCCTCACTCGCCCAAAAAATTCATTGCGACAAAATATTGTTTTCTCATACTCGGAGATGATACCAGTTTCTTTTTCTTTCTTTCTTTCTTTGTTTGTTTCATTATTTTTCGTTTTTATGTTATGTTATGTTATTTATTTTGTTATTTTTGCAAAAATTGTTTTCTATCTATTGTTCTTTTTATTATTTATTACTATTATTATTATTACTATTCTTATTATTTATTTAATTAATTATTTTTTTTTTCATAAAAAAATATTTTAATTTTTTCATGTTCCGGGATGTTCCGGAATGTTCCGGAATGTTCCGGGATGTTCCATGTTCCGGGTTTTATCGACGCCCCTATTTTTTAAGGCCGTGAGTTGAAAAAATAAATAAAGTTGTCCTTCATGAGTTCGGCTATATGTTTAACCCGAAACAAAATGTCAAGCACTTTGTTTTTAAGGCAGTGAACTGAAGCAAATTTGTTCTTCCTGTCTGACTGAGTATATTTAAGCACTTGCGTAACAGCACTTACAGCACTGACATCAGTGTTAACCAGGACTTAGCAATTTCGTCATGAAATAGCACCGGGGGGGAGGTGTCTCCAAGGAAATCTGTTCACAGTCCAGCTGCCAGTATGACGTCACGTCTCGCGTCAGTGACTTTCAAAATGGCGAGCAAAGTGTTCATCGAAGAGACGGATAAAAATTTCGATTTTATCACGAAAATACTGTTCCGATTTCTTGGATTTGGAGATTTTAAGGTTTCTATTATCATAGAAAACTAGACTGAAGTACCTTTTTGGTATGAAATGTCCTGTGATGTAATGAATTTAAAAAGATTCCTCTCTATCGTCGAGCAAATTTTACGGGCGATCATACCGACCGGTCACACTTTTTGAGGGCCAGTGCACAGCAAGATTGAGGAGTTTAGACACAGCAATAGGAGGTTCATCAAAGGATGTATTATACGTTACATTGTGGGTATTTTCAGCTCTTCGGAGCTAGTGGAACCCCATATCATTCCTCTCAAAGCTCGCTTAGCTGTATCATTGAAAGAGGAAGCTAAATGACAGGTATTTGTGAGAGACTGTGAGCATTGAATCTTGTTGCATTACCGCATTTTAATAGTGTATTGGGCATACACCTGTAATTCTGTAATTAAATCCCGAAAACCAATGAAACGTTTCGTTTAATTATTTTTTTGTGGCAAACCCAGTGAAGATTTAAGGGTAATAATATTGATGATTAAGAAGATGTACAAAAGGCAAGTTTAAATTTCGCCAGTGGGTCACTGGTGGGTGTTGGGTGTAAAATAGTACAGTTTGTGGTGTACTGTGTGTTGTTTGTCATGATGTCAACTAACATTGAAAAAAATCATTGTTCAGCTGTTTCAGAGGAGGGACATGTCTTGACAGCTTATGGTTTTTTTCTGGTCGTAAGATTAGCCAGTATGCAGATCAAGAGCTTTTGAAATCCCTCTTCCAAAATAAAACTCCAGACTTAAGCTTAAAATATATATTGATCCAAGTGCATTACCAGCGGGCTCAGCAGTAAGAATAAAGAAAAAAAAGCCAAAAGGAAAAATAGTGCTCTTTGACCACTGCACCACTGAGTGACACACATGATTTGAAAAATTAATTTTGTCATATCAAAACAATTTTTCGCTGCCATACACGCTGTTTGAAGCTGGTGGAGCTGTATTTATCATGAATTCAAATACACATTTGAGGAAAATTAGCTTAAGCGCGTATTTCAGAGCTATTTCGCATTATTTCGGGTTCAACGGGCCCACTCAATGTAGATAATCGATCGAACTAGCTTTACCGAATTTGGTGGAGAAGTAGGAGATCAACAAAGGCCCACACTCGAAAGGAATGATATGAAGTTAGGCCCGTTTAATTAGCAAAAGAATAGATGAAATATAAACATGTGTGATCTGTGAATGGAACCTCCTGTTCTGACGACTAGATCTTGCCTATATTAGAGAAAAGAAAGATTCAAGCTTTAATGACCTTGCCGCTCCCGTGAAATAGATGGCGATCCCGCCACACGGCCCGGAAAACGAATTAACAAAATTATACAATCACGGACACAAAATATCAAAACGGTTTACACAAGCAGATTATAGCAACACCAAAGCTCACACACATTCCATAAAATAAGCGATATATAGCGATATTTGCTAGCTTCTTATAGCTTTTCCTCGACCTCGCTCATCCAAATAACTGTCGCATCCCTTGCTAATTTGCACAAGCGACCCGAGGCTCTGGCAGGCGGAGTGGGTCAAGAAACTTAGGGGGAAAATAATAGAGTTACCTCTCCCCCCCCTTGAATAGCATTATAATTAAAATATTGTTCGAGTGAGGCCTTTAACTGCTGTAATTGAAAACAAAAATTAAAATCCTAACTTTCGCGAATCCACTGCATCATCAGGGATCTGAAATATTCTGCGTTGAACTATCTATTTGACAATTATTCCACGAGTGCGTGTTGGATATGAGATGGTAGATAGTAATCAGTAAAAACAAAACATAATTTGTCTATACCTGTCAACACCATGCTTGTGGTCGAAAAGCAGGTGGGTATATTCTACTAACTGATCATGTGACCAATCAGTAAAACAACAACTTCGTTACCGCACACCATGAATTTTGGGTAATATCAACATTTGCCAAATGAAATGCCAAAATAGGATTCAAATTGAAGAAGAAAACAAAACAGGAGGAGAAAAAAGTATCGATTCGGATAAGTTTATCTCATTTGTCTGCTGAGTGTGGTTTGTGATAATTCTTTTGTTGATTAAAGTTCACGAGTTCGCAATTTCTACGTTCTTTATCACAACAATAGGTTTTAGGATCAAGCATAGAGTATCACAATTTATATTTGTTGCAAACGCAAAGACTCGTGATTGGCGTATTCAGTTTGGGGAAACGTATGCAATTTCCTCCGTGTTGCTTCCAATCGCTTTGACGATTTTGGACATATTGCTTGTGTTGCGAGATGGAAGGAATTCTATCTAAGAGCGGCTTTCACGGTTGGCAGAAGTTCAAAATTTGATTTCGCTCATTTTTGGCTCATCGGTAACCCTTAATGACTAATGAAACACGCTGTAGTTAATTTTCCCAAATAACGTGTTCTTTTGTTAAAATTCGAGAAAACTCATTTCGCCCGTTCGGAGCTCAAAATCCAATTCCGGTAAAGCGAAATTTTACACAAATTTAGCTAAATTTCATTGACTTGTACGTCAAGCCACAACGATTTGGCAGCCTTTAAAAAACACGAATAGTTTTTATGACACTTTCTTTCTTATAAGACGATAAATTTGTGAAAGCTGTAATAATTTTGTGGCCAAAAAGGTATTGTTAAAAATAGGCCCTATTGACAATTCTTACCTTTCAAAATTATAGGGATAAAATAATGCAAGTTTTTACAATGCGCTATAACTTGAAATTTCGCACATTGACTCTCTACGGCTTGACTAGGCCCCAATCTATCAGAAAATCGAAACAAATCTCTGGGCAAACGATTTTAAGTAGCCGGCAAGACCTCGAGTTCAACCCTAATTTTGCGATAAATCGCGACATTCCAGTGGTTGAAAATAGCGTTACACGGCCCGTCACGCCAGCGGTGTTAACGACAAATACGCTTTAAGGTGGCTCGACTGGATTTTTTTAGGGGGATACCTCCCAAGTTTGAGCCTTAACTACGTCGGCATGAGTAAAGATATGGAAAAAAAGTTACCACAACTGTATTATATAAAGATGAAAATTTCTTATGATCTGGGTTTTATTGCAATCGGAGTCGCCATGGCAACGTAATGACGCCATTACGTTTTTCATTTATCTTTGTGTTTCTCTGTACCAGGAGTTTTTGGAAGAAATCGCTTAAGGGAGTATGTACCTGCCATAATTGCCTCCATTATGGCAAAGTTTGAAGAAATTCTATGAAAGCGTTTTCGAAATATTTTGAAATGCAGTTTTAAGAATCATAAAAACAGTGAAATAGCATGCCAGCCGCACAATTCGCTAATATTTTAAGAAAATGATAAGCTTTGGGAACGCGGTTTCATCTCATAGTGGATTGATTCCATTGAAAACTGCATACAAAAAAAGACGGGAATTGCTCTGGGCGATCGCGAGTAAGAAGGATTTTTTTAACTTACATTCAGATGCTTTTGATACAGGTTTTGGAGGTAATTTGGTCCATGCCTACAAATTTCGCACTTTTCCAAAAACCGCTCGATAAATTTTTTTATAAATTCGACAATCCCGAGATCAATTGTCAAGAAATATTCCCTGCCAGTTTTAAGAACATTGAAAACAGGGAAGGCTTTTAAATAGGGCCTCAAATATAGCCAATTTTCCTCCCAGATTTTGTGTTTACAAGTGAGCGTCCTCATTATCCACTGGCATTGTTTTCAAGTTTCATATACACGTGCACATTTAGCAAAAAGATAGAATTTGCATCAAAAAGGACCCTCGGTTAAATTTCCGGGATATGCTAATTACCGGGTAAAGAGATTAGTGATACATTATAACATCAGAGCAAATCTTTGTGAGAGTTTCTGTGATGTTATAACCCGAGTATGATAATTAAGTATTGCATCCTACACGATGAGCCGTGACGTTCACCGTTTCGGCTCTCACTGCTATCTGTGACGACAAGCCAATTACTAGCATATACCGGATATTTCTTCTGAAAGTAATCGAGAGTTCTTTTTTATGCAAATTTATATCTTTTGCTAGTTGTGCACGTGCATATGAAACTTGAAAACAATGCCAGTGAATAATGAGGACGCTCACTTGTAAACACAAAATCTGGGGGGAAAATTGGTTATGTTTGAGTCTCCATTTAAATGCCTTCCTTGTTTTCAATGTTCTTGAAACTTGCAGGGAATATTTCTTGACAATTGATCTCGGGATTGTCGAATTTATAAAAAAATTTATCGGGCGGTTTTTGGAAAAATGCGAAATTTTTAGGTATGGACCAAATTACCTCCAAAAACTGTATCAAAAGCAGCTGAATGCAAGTTAATAAAATTCGTCTTACTCGCGATCGCCCTGAGCAATTCCCGTCTTTTTTTGTAAGCAGTTTTCAATGGAATCAAACCACTATGAGATGAAACCGCGTTCCCAAAGCTTATCATTTTCTTAAAATATTAGCGAATTGAGCGGCTAGCATACTATTTCACTGCTTTGATGATTCTTAAAACTGCATTTCCAAATATCTCGAAAACGCTCTCATAGAATTTCTTCAAACTTTGCCATAATGGTGGCAATTATGGCAGGTGCATACTTCCTGAAGCGATTTCTTCAAGAAACTCCTGGTACAGAGAAACACAACGATAAATGAAAAACGTAATGGCGTCATTACGTTGCCATGGCGACTCCGATTGCAATAAAACCCAGATCATAAGAAATTTTCGTCTTTACATAATACAGTTGTGGTAACTTTTTTTCCATATCTTTACTCATGCCGACGTAGTTAATGCTCAAACTTGGGAGGTATCAACCCCAAAAAATCCAGTCGAGCCACCTTAAGGTGGCCCGAACCTATTTATATGCGTGTTGGATATGTTTCTCGTTTGCGTTTTTCAGAATGAAAGATTTAACCGATTTCTATGATTTTTTGGCATCCTTCATAAGCAATAATGGAGCTTCAAGAAAATGTTATTTATTTTCTTGTAGGTATAAAAACCTCTGAGATATCGGCATATATTTAAAAATGTAGTAGCTTCGAAATCCCACAACAGATTTTTCCCTAACTTCAGCAAATAAGCATCAGAGCTCTCTAGTTTTACATCTGCAAGTTTAAAGGCAATCGTGACTGTAGAACCCGCTGTACAAAATGCTGGTCAAATTTAACCTTAAAATGCTACGCTAACACATTTGTGAACGTTGACGCACAAATGGAGGAAGACTGCCGACAGACTATCTCCTATCTGAAAGGATATTCCTACCTTAAGCTTTATTGCAAGAAACAGAGTAATGAGAAACTTACAGCGAATACAGTTAGCACTTTAAGAAGAACAATTTTAAGCTGAGTGCGCGGTGATATTAAAGAACTTCTATTCATCAAACTTACTTTGTATTTGTCCCTCTCTTTTGGAAACAAATCTTAACAAAGCAAATATAGTCTCTACGAAAAACTCTCAAGAGTTTTTAGCGTCGCAGGTTCCCGTTTTGAAGAGAACTAAGGCCACCAACTCCAGTACTACTAACCATCCATTTTTCAGCTGCAATGAATACCCTTGTATTTGGTAATTTATTCACGCTTTTAAGACTTACCATCACATTCGCACGGGCAGTTTGCTGTTGGAGATAATGAGAAGAATAAGACGATTGTCATATTTGTCTTCATCTTTATTCCCAAGTGGTAAACTTTCGATATCTCAAAGGTTTTTACATCAACTGTAAGGAGAGATTTTCTATGAATTCTTTATTTTCCTCGAATATCATATATAGCTTTCAAATATTCGCTTTGACGTTGTTCTCAGTGATTCATACTGAATTTGCATAAAGAAGTTTTAGCTCCGCAAAAAGGCTCGTGCCATTTCTATTATCCTTTGTTTCATTTGCTTTGCGCTCGCTAGGTAATAATCATAGAAAAGCCAGCAGTGTTCCTTAACAAACAAAACTAATTGCTCGTTCTCTTTTCAATTATATACATTTTACGTCAATGTTGACTCTTGAAAGAATACTTAACTTCTTAATAACGGTTTATTTGATTTCAGTCTATTTTTCGTGATTTAACTACCAGACGACATCTATCCATAGTAACGCCTTTGATACAGGTAGTACCTCGTTTTAATTGCAACTTAGTTATATTGATTTGCGAAAGTATAATTATTTCATTAAGTTGTTAGTTAAAGAGAGGTAATAACCGAATTTTGAATATAAAAGGTTTTGTGGTCTTGCAATTTTAAAATTAGATCGGTTTTTGTTTAAGGTGAAAACTTCCAATTAGTCTGCGCTTTTCCTGTTTAAACAGCCGATAGCTGAACTTGCAATTTAATTCACATTGTAATTCTTTGTACATAAACGCTGTTTTGCTGACCTGGTTAGGTCTTTGTCTCAGTACTTTTACTTTCTAAAACAGCAACAGTAACAAAAGATTTCAGGTTAAAAATAGAATTTGTATTTAGTTTTCATTTAACTCTACGTGATTTCTGTTTATATTTCTAATGTATTCTTTTGTCTTCAATGGTTGTAAAAATCATGTATAAGTAAGTTGCTTTGAACTGATTTTTCGATTACGTCGCCGATTACATTTGGGAGCTAAGTTACGCTACGTGTACAAGAATAAAGGCTGTTGGAACCAAAGTTCAGTTTGCCTTTGCTTTACCAGTTAGTGGTTTGATCCCGGACCTCAAGAGAAGTGACGGCTCTTTCCCGCAAGCGAGTTGCAATTGAGTCTAGTTTCCCCCAGTTAAAAGGCCGAGTTCCCGTTGAGTGTTCAAATCGTTCGAAAGTGGAAAAACCTTCCCTGACACAACAAGAAAACAAATAACATTTTCTTAAAGTTCCATTATTATTTATATTATTTATTTGGTATGCCAAAAATCATAGAAATCGGTTGAATCTTTCATTCTGAAAAACGCAAATCAAAAACATAACCAACACGAATATAAATAGGTTCGGGCCACCTTAAAACATTCTATTCAACGTTGATCACGGGCTAAATTCCAGCATACAATCTATATTACATCTTTCAATACACTTATCTTATTTAGAAGAGTCATTTTGTTTGGATACAGTATCTAGTGCAGAATTGCCCAGAAGTCGGCTGTTCTGAGCAACGTCGGCAAGACGTCGACGACCTAGCCCAACGAAAACAGACTTAAAACAAATACAGTGGTGTTTTTTATTAATTTAAGCATCCGTCAAAAGGGATAAATACGTTAAATTTAAGACGGAGACAACCAATATTAACTAATTAGAACACTTCC
>CALNXK010000140.1:865000-897500 GCA_942486035.1 Porites lobata | reverse complement strand
TTAGGGTTGAACTCGTGGTCTTGCGGGCTACTTAAAATCGTTTGCCCAGAGAGTTGTTTCGATTTTCTGATAGATTGGGGCCCTAGTCAAGTCGAAGAAAGTCAATTTGCGAAATTTTAAGTTATAGCGCATTTTAAAAAATTGCATTATTTTATCCCTATAATTTTGAACGGTAGAAATTGTCAATAGCAATACCTTTTTGGCCACAAAATTATTACAGCTTTCACAAATTTATCGTCTTGTGAGAAAGAAAGTGTCATAAAAACTTTTCGTGTTTTTCAAAGACTGCCAAATCGTTGCGGTTTGACGGACGAGTCAATGAAATTTGTGTAAAATTTCGCTTTACTGGAAGTGGATTTTGAGCTCCAAACGGGCAAAATGAGTTTTCTCGAATTTTAACAGAAGAACACGTTATTTGGGAAAACTAACTACAGCATGGTTCATTTCTCATTAGGGTTATCGATGAGCCAAAAATGAGCGAAATCCGGATTTTGAACTTGTGCCACAAGAGGTCGATTTTGGTCGATATTTGCACTGAGCAGCTGACAGTCGCTCTTAAGGTTATTCATTGGACTGCCCAAACATCCTTTGTTAGAGTTGTAACCGCCCGTGTTTTATAGCGGAGCTCCACCCGCGCGCGAAGCGCGCGCGTGGGCGGAGCCCCATAGCTAAGGAAATGTGGTAATCTACCCATCCCAGAAAATTTGGTAATCACGTGACCGTACGACCGTCCGTCCGCACCACAGGGATACCAATGTAAAATAACTCAATCAACAGGTATGGGAACCCAAATGCAACTCAAGGTTTTATTTGTAAGGATATCACATGGCCGAACGGACTTGTAGAAAGAAAAAAGTCGTGTCTTTTTTCGGCGTTATTTTTTATGTGTACACTAACGTGGATAACAGAGAAAAAGCTAGAGCGAGTTATTGAAAATTCGTTGGAACAAAAACATGGAAATTCAAAGCGGAGGTGAGAAAATAAGAAATGCTGGCCGCCAGCAAGGTGAAAATGAGCGGCAGTGAAAAATAAAAGCGAACATGAACACTGGAAACAAAATATTGGGTAAGCACATACGACAATTTCTCCATAAAAATAGTGTGTAACTAGGAAGTTTGATGTTTTACTCGTACAAAACAGTGTTGTAGTCGTGCAAAACAACGGCAAGGGAAAGACAGAAAAGCGTGCTGCACGTGCAAATTTGCTTTTTGCTAATTAGAAGAAGAAGTGGCTGCACGTGCAATTTGTTTTTTTTGCTAATTAGATCTATTACTCTTGAAGCCATTTTCATTGTCGTCCCCCGTTTAGCGTCACACGATTTAATTTTTTTTGTTTACACGTATTATTAACCAGAGCTTCGCTTTTAGCCCTGGCTAAATCTATATATTATATTCTAAAGCCGGCCCCAACCGACAAAAATACCGACATAAGAAATTATTCTCGGCCACAACCAAGTGAATGAATTTATAAGTTTCGACTCTTGATCGACAAACGTGAGCTTTCATCAAAACGTGACTAGCTTAAGAGTGAAATAAAATTCAGTAAAACGGCCGCCAACTGCACAATAAACTTCAAGAAGGTATATTTTAAAGCCGGCCCCAACCGACAATATCGATAGACGACTAAGGCAGCAGCAGAGACGAGTAAACGTGGTGGAAGCAAACTAGAGGGACGAAAAATCAATTTACCTCGTGCGGAGAAGCAACAACACCTGGAAACAACAGCCAGCGTTATTAGACAGCCGGAACAAGTTGCAGGTGGCGCTCCGTATATGTAAGTAGGCAAAACCACGACCGGCCGAAGAGGTCGTTCAACGGCAAAGATTAGGAATAGTGATTTATTCGAATAGCGCACTTAGCTTTGCGAAATTAACTAGAGCTAGTTTATGTTATTTTATGTAATAAGTTGAAAACGATAAAACGCTTGCAAAGCTCAATTATATTTTCGGCAAGACAAATTACCATAATATCGAGATTGTAATTCGAAACTCGCGTTGTTTTCAAAATTTGCACAAATCTGGCGTTGAAAAGAAATATTTAGGTTACAAGCGCTTCGAAATACTGTACCTCCAGAAGGGTATAGCTTTTACTGTGTTGTGCTGTATCTTTCAAAACCATCGACAGAGATTCCAGCCTTCCTGTTTTGGCCCTGTTTTGGGCAAATATTTCCGACATCCATTTATTCTCCTGAAACCTCCCTTTTTTAGTAGGACTGTACCGAAACAAACGTTGCGCTTACATGACATAAACGACAGCTCAAAAATACATTACGCGAGAAGTTCATTACCTTCTTACACACAGGCGTGACTGGTTTCTTTCCTAGCTTAGAAATACGACAAACGTAACATCTCCAGCTGGCGTAGAATATGGCGATGCAGAATTTCCTGAAAAAAAAAAAAATGGAGCTGGGCCAAGTAAAAGGAGGCGAGGGGAAGGGGGTGGAGAAAGAATGGTGATCGACGGTTGGCACACAGGTCTAACGGAGAGTCGGAGACCAACGCCTGGGAGTAAACACAAGCCGCCATCTTTGTATCATTGAATTCGCTGGTGTATTTAACTTTTGAATGGCGACCTTTAGCAATGAAGACGAGAACGAGGACGAGGACTGGTATGACCGATTGGGGCCTGGAACGAGAACGTCGTCCACGGCGGTTTTTTGGCGGGAAACAGAAACTTTTAGCAAACCGGTTTCGGTACGTGGACGATTCTCTTCCTACAGTGAAAGTCACCAGGGAAAATGTCTTTCAAAGAATTTAGTGACCTCCTTGTACTTCTCTACGGCGATGAAATTATTTCCGATGAAGAGTTTTTGCTACTTTACGATAGTTTCATCTCAAAGAACCAAGATTTTCCCCATGAAAACTATCAACGGTTTGATTTGGATTCTATGAACTCCGCGGAGTGCAAAGCAGAGTTTCGTGTCGAGAAACACGATCTCCCTCGCCTTGTTGCAGCCCTCCAACTACCACCGGTGTTTAAATGCGAACAGAGGAGTATTTGCGACGACATGGAAGGCGTATGCATACTCCTCAAATGAGTTGCCTACCCATGCAGACTCAGTGATCTGATTCCGAGATTCGGCCGACCGGTTTCTGTTATGAACCTGATCTCAAATGATGGCATCGACTATATTTATGACGTTCATGGGCACCGTATAACACAATGGAATCGAGATCTTCTGAATCCTGGGGCTTTGCAGCGTTATGCAGAAGCTATATCAGGGAAAGGAGGCCCCCTTAACAACTGTTTCGGTTTTGTAGATGGAACGGTCCGACCCATTTCAAGACCAAATGAGCGTCAGAGAATTGTGTACAATTGCCACAAGAGGGTCCACGCGTTAAAATTCCAATCCTTGTCCCTACCAAATGGACTTATTGGCAACCTATTTGGACCAGTTGGTGAGTTTGTAATAAAACGTTAGTGTTTTAAAGTTAAACAACCCTTTCCCCCCCCCCCGGAAAAAAATTCTCTTCTCATGTTTGATTTTATTTTCGTTTCTAGAGGAGCGTAAACACGACGCAGGGATGTTAAACGATTCTGGACTACTGCGGGACCTTCAACAGTATGCCTATAATCCAGCAGCTCAAGCTATGTGCATTTATGGAGATTTGGCCTACCCTCTCCGAGTTCATCTCCAAACACCGTTCCGTCGTGTCCCACTTACACCCCTCATGCAGGATTACAACGAGTCTATGAGCGCTTCACGGATTTCTGTAGAATGGTTATTCGGTGACGTCATTGATTCTTTTAAATTTCTCGATTATAAAAAGAATTTGAAGATAGGCCTTAGCAGCGTCGGTAAAATGTATGTTGTCTGCGCACTTCTCCGTAACGCCATTACATGCCTTTATGGTAATAACACCAGTGATTATTTTGGTATTGAACCCCCTTCTCTGGAGCAATACTTTCAATGAACTATAGTCTAGCTGTACTGATTTTAATGATGTATTTTCTCCTTCCTGGATAATATTCAGTGTAATTGGATGTGAAATAAAGACTGTAGGAAAGAAGGAATTATACTTTAAAAAAGCACCTTCAACGTACAGAAAGAAATTAAAAGAAAACGACACCCATGAAAGTTTTGATTTATGTGGTTGCTATGGAAACGCAAATGTCACATAAACATGATAATGGCACAAACGAATATTTCCAGATCAATTTGGTGCCTATAGATCAATCCATCAAAAAGTTAAAAGATTCATTCAAAGACCCCCCTACCTACCTTCATAGCCCTAAGCTTAAAAGGAATATATAAATAATTCCAGAGCCAGACACTGAGCAATAATATGCTAATGTTTCAAAAGAGTACTGAAAAGGGTATGTGTATTTTATTCTTATTTCAATGTTTTGCTCAACCTATGGTTAAACATCCTAACACTAACGTTCTAAAATTTCAAAGGACAGCTTAATTTAACCCTTTCACTCTTAGCTTCAACTGTGTATCTTTGATCACTGTAAACACTGCATTAAGAAAATTCCTTTCTCCAGAGGTGTAAACAACCCATCAACCTTTGAAGTCGAGGTGAAGGAAAACTAATCACTAAGCTGGACAGGCAAAGTCAACAGAAAAAAAAGAGACAAAATTATAGTTGGAAAATAATCAGTTAAAAATTATGATAACAACAACATGGCTCTAAAGGGCTGAGAGGGCCAAAGGTTGACAATTTGATTTTCAACTTTTCTTTTGCCTTTGCCAGCTCTTATGAGGATTTGGGCATTACTTTTTCAAGTAAACTCATTAACATTTGACTCTGTTGTTGTTGCTGCTGCAGGAAAAGCATTTGAAAGTTCTGTAGCTGCTGTTCCTGCCTCTGCTGCTGTTCAGCCATCATCTTTATTACATCTTGGTACTGTTGCTGGTTCTGCCTCTGATGATCTATCAGCATTTGATGCTGAGCTACTTTATTTTCTTGCTCTTTCTTCCTTCCATTTCTTCCTTCCGGAATTCCTTCTCATTCTCAAATTTTTCTTTTAGAATTTGCACAGCTTCAGTGTTACTTCTTCTGCTTTTTGGTTTGATAACTTCATCACATGAATCAGCATTCCTCTTTTTTGTTTGGCCCAGGCGCTCCAAGGCTTCAACCTACTTTCTTCGGCTGACGCCTTGTCGTTTTCATGCTTCTTGGTAAGAGTGTTCGTGTTTTCTTTCCTTTCTAAATCAGCTGTCTGTTCCTTTTCTATGATTTCAAACAATGCTATCCCCAATTCTGTTTCCTCGTCACATTTCATGCCAGAACCCTGCTCTTCGTTTCTCACCTTTTCTTTGTACTTCCTCAACAAAAGTGTGAGCCTGTCCCTAACAGACCGCTTTCTTACAGTGAATTTGGGTACACTGAGCCCATTTAAGTTTTGTGCTATTTCTCCCCTGATTTCTTCTCTCTCTCTACTTTGCTTTGGGTGCTTGAATGGTTCCATGACAAGAACTTCTCTGCATAGCATGAGATCGTGCTCTTCTGACCACTTCATGGAATAATTTCTGAATATAAAGTGCCAATAATTATATTTGCACAGTCAGTGTTAATACTGGTAAGCTTACAAACTTTTGATTCCATATTCATTGCCTAAAACGATTTCTTTGCTGCAGTAAAAATTATTTGTAAATAAACTTTTTTTTCGAGGTGAAAATCAGTACAGCGTAAAACATGACTGTAGAACGATTTAAAAAAATCTTCATGTGCAAAAATTAACGACTACAAAAACTTGGCTTTGAGAGGGCTTTTATATCAGCAAAAAAGTGAGCTAAGCTCATTCAGAGTTTAGATAAGGTGGATTCTTACCTCAAATGTATTTAAACGAATAGTTTAGACGTTCAAAGACGAACAAAACTTCATAAAAATCCTGACAGGATTGATTACAAAACTGTTATCAAACGCGGTTTAAATAATACAACTTACATTTAAAAAAGCGCTTGAAACTTACCCTGATGTTCCTGCTGTATCCATCACTTCTTTGACCGAGTGCAGTCATACTAAGACTGTCAAATTTTTCCTGCAACATCGAAAAAATGAGGGTTTTTTACTTCACAGCAACATGAATAAGTACGGCTTCTGTCTTATCTACTAAGAAAAACCTTGGGATTCAAGAAATTGAAAAATTAAGTCAGAAAATATAAGAAAATAAGTCAAGCAACACTCACGTTCACCACAGGACGGCAGATGGCGGCAAATGGTGTCCTCAACGAGGTGTGGACGACGAGCTCGTGCTCGTTTGGGCATGCGTGGTAGCATCATGGTTCGTTTTCCAGCTTCCGGGAGTTTTTTTTTTTTTTTTTTGTAATTTATTAATTTTTATTTGAAGTTTTCATTTTACAGAGTACACTTAAAGTAAAAAGGAAAAACAAACAAAAGAACAAAACAAAACAAAAACAAAAAGACAAAAAAACAAAGAAAGAAAGAAAGAAAAAGCTATTACAGCAGACAATATCTAAGTTAATAGAGAGTACTTATCTTTATATTTATGTACAATATTTAATTGTTAATTAGATTACTTTTTATTGATTAACGTTTCCCCCTTACTAAGATGTTTATTTAATGTGCCTCTTTTCCTGGCAATGTAAAGTTCAACGTTGTACACACGCCTAGTCCTATCAATGAACCCCTGAAGGGAGGGCATACCCTTTTGACATTTTTGTGAATAAATATAGTACTTCCCAAGCAATAAAATATGATTAACTAGGAGGAAATCATCTCCAACATCAAATTTACCGACGATTATATCCTCTTCTCTTAAATTCTCAACAATAATATTATTGTCTCTTAGCCAGGACAAGACGTGTTTCCAAAAAACAGAGGATATTTTGCAGGAAAAAAGTAAATGCTCGATGGATTCGACCTCAGTTTGGCAGAAAACACATTTATCTGATTCAGCCATACCAAAACGAAAAAGTTTCTCATTCGTAAAAGCGATGCAGTTTGGTATTTTGAACTGAAATTCCCTAAGTTTTGTTTCTACTGTTGTGCCGAAGGATAATAAGTAAACTCTTTCCAGTCAATAGTTAAATGATGATACTTTGCAGATAGCTTCTCTTTAGCGGTAGGTGTGGTTTGTTTTTTGGCCAAAAAAGACCGATAAATGTGCTTTGAAGAAGGGTCAAGAATTGGAATTAAGATATCATTTATCAAAATAGCGTGGTCAAGAATGACATTAAAGTCCCCAAGCCAACTAAAAACAGCTTTCCGCTTTTCAAAAGTGCGAATCCCACGAACGTTTAACGACAAAATATTGAACTCGTTATTGCGCCCCATATTGCCAGAAAAAGTAGGACCTAATTTGGCGGGAAAAATTTATCAACACATTTACAGCAATCTGACACTCAAAGAAATTCTTCATTGACGTGCTGCGATAGCTTTGAATAACAGAAAATGAAAGAAAAATAACCACGAAAACGAGAACAAAAACAATAGAGTACAACCACTTTTAAGTATTAAAATACTGATACAAACAATTAAAAGAGCAGCAAGATAACTATCTCGAATGCTGAGCTCTGGAATGGACCTAAGTAAAGTTGTTTGAGATTGCATGTTTGCGTACGACACCAAAAAGCTTGGTTGAGCTTTAGAGACAGTGATTCGGAAATAAAGTTTTAAAGTGAATGTACTTAACGCCTACAAACAGATTACGAGGAAATTATATGCAAATACATGACTATTTGAGAGCAGAGTGAAAGAAAAGCTCCGATGAGAGTATTATATTTACATGTACATTTTTATCTCTGGACATGTGTGAGAGCGGTGCTCGAACCTAAACAAAATCTGTCAATGGAGCATTTTCAGGGATAAATTTACCATTAAAAAATAACTTATGTGGTTGCGCTTTGCTGAAATATACTGTACAGCCTTTGCCTCTAGCTTCCTTGAACTTTTTCATCTGACTTTTCCTTATTTCATAAAGTTCTTTTGGTATATCGTCAAACACTGAAAATTGTTTGTCCTCTTGACTCTTTAACTCCTTGCGGGCTTGATCCATCACCATTTCCTTGTTCGAATATCGTAAGAAACGTGCGATAATTGGGCGAGGTTTGTCACTGCTGTTGTTAGGCTTTACCAATCGATGGACTCTTTGGAACTCGATTCTACCACGAGGGTTTTCACTACGAAGCTTGTTTTCCAGGAATTTGAACACTAAATCTCTTTTATCCTCAGGTGGGGAGTCAACTGCAGAAGCCGGCACTACTTCGTCAATCCCAAAGAATTTAACATTTTCTCTTCTTGATTAGGTTTCTAGATACAATAACTGCTTGCGAAGATCATTTATTTCAAACTTTGACTCCTTTGACTCTTTCTTTAGGTCTGAAATGTCGTCTTCGTTGAACTGGATACTTTCTTCCAATTCGGACGCTTTCTTTTCCACTCTGTTTGGTTTTTGCTTCAGGTCTTGTACATCTTCATCTAAACGAGATACTTTCTCCTCGATACTAGCAAGACTGGCAGAGACTTCGCTAGGATGCGCTTCTATCTTGTCGAGTTTTTCTAATTTATCCAGCACACGCTGCAGTTTCAGACCGACGTCCGGTAGTTGACGTTCACATGCTCGTCGTCACTGCTAAAAGTCCCTAATATTATTTTAGAGGAAATGAGCAGTGTAAGTTGCAAAAAAAACTAGTGTTTTTTTTTTTTTTTTTTTTACATAAGCGGAACGTTAAAGTATTAGCCATGTGGTATCTACCGACAGTTTTCTGTTTAAAAAGTAAAGAAAAAAAGTAAAAACTGGTGATGAAGACATTAAAATAAATTGTTATTAAAAAAATATATAACTTCTGGGGGGATAAGTGGCAAAAACGTAAATTGTTCTTCACTTATAACTAAATTATCACCACTTGGTGGTAAATAAAAGCAAATGCATGGATCGGAAAAAAACAGTGTTTTCTTTCTTTTTTTAATATAAGCAACTTACAGATTTAAAACAACAACCAACATTCTAATATTTAATCGCACGTTACAAGGGGAATCTAGTATGTTTCAATAATCCCTATCAGGACGTAGTCGATTTGCTTCATCCGATTTTGCTTGGTGTTTAGAGACTTTTGTAATTGTCGGAAAATAAGTACTTGCACACACGTGTTAAAAAATATGTTAAGTAATTTATTTTTCAAAGTAAGGTAAAATCCTTCTTTTTCTCCGACTGTAACTGATATATACAATTTTTTTGTTTTGTTGTGGGGAAGGCGCTTCAGCTATATGGAACTGTTTCTAGGTTTATAACAACACATAATTATCTTTACTAATGTTGTTAGCCCCCACCAAGTTTCAGTAGTGCTTGTATCCTAAAGATCATTCTTGCTTGATCTTCTGTGGACTTTGCCATCCTTCACCTGAAAAAGTGGGGCGTTGTTTGTCTCCTCGAGGTCAATAAAAGGTATTAATTCGGTCACCCCAGAAGGATCAAGAGCTTTGGTGGGGTTGCTGTACGCCTCGTAGACTTGATCAACTGAAATCTGCACAGCTTTTACTACAATCCTAAGATTATCTCTGCTCTTTCCTTCGAGCAACATCCCATCACCATATGCAATCCATTTATCACCCCTCAGATTTGTCACACGCACACCATGTTTGTTGTCCTCGTCATGCATGTACTTACTGAGTAAATGGCCTTTTTTTCCAAGAATGGTCGCCCTTCCAAGCTCAACTCTTGGCGTCCTGCAAGTAGATATTTTTATGGATGTTATTCAGATTCTTAACAAGTCAGCATGACGCCATCTCATGAAAGATTTATAAAAATAAACCTAACTACAAGGCATCAAAGTTCCGTAAAATAAACGAATATATTTATACAGCTATTTTTCCTTTTTAAAACAATTCACTTGTGATGTACTTTTCAATATCAAAATTACTTTTTTTAGTTACTTAAAATACAAACAATCGGCATTTGAAATTCAAAAAGCGTCACAAACAAGTACACGCAACCGTGTACCGTGGAGGGTTTTTCGATCCTTGTACCCATGGCTTTTCTTTAACTGAAAACTGCCTTTGACGTTGTAATCCTTTCACGCTGTAATAAGAGACCCTTAGCAATGAATGAAAACATTACAACATAGCCTGACTGGATCATTACCTAATGTGTCCACTGGCAAAGTTGTCAGTAAGAAAATGACACGCAAATGCTTCCATTGAAAATGCTTCATGAAGGAGTTTCTTCCTCAAGTCAGGATCTTGTGGATATTGACTGGCTTCTCGTGCTTTCTCTATTGCCAACTGATGACCCGTCAGGTATGCGTCTTTTGCATAAGGAAGAAAATGGTCGTAATTATTTTCAGCCAGTTCTAACTTCCTTCCCTGTATAACGGGAATGCCGAGGAACCAGATACCACCAGTGATTTCGTCCGCTGTTTCTGTATCCAGGACTCTTTCTTTCCCAAAGAAAGCCAACAGCTTGTCAAGTTCCTTCTGTAATTCATCCTTTGGTGCCCTTGCAAGTGTGTCGTAGGCACCTCGAAAGCGCTGTTTTCGTAACAAGTCTTCCTATTCTTCTTTAAAGGGATCAATAATTGGGTTTTCAGGCAATCCATAAAAGTTTCCAGCGAGGCCTATAATCTCCTCGAACTTAACCTCTACACCGTTTGGGAGTGTAATTTTCCTAAATTCATATTTCAGGTGTATTTTTTCACCAATTTTTGGGTGTTCAATCGGGGAGTCAAATGAAACTACTTCGACGAAATGACGATTCGCAGTTAAATCCATTGTCTTTATAGTGAATCTAACCCTGGATTCGTAATTCAAATTCACCTCCAAAACAAATATTCTACTTCTACTCTCGAATAAAAAACAAAACAAATTTGTTTATACTTATCAACGCTATGTTTGTGGTCGAAAAGCAGGTGCGTATACTCTACTAACTGATCATGTGACCCATGAGTACAACAACAACTTAGTTACCGCACACCGTGAATTTTAAGCAATATCAACACTTGCCAAATGAAATGCTAAAAAAGGATTCAAATTGAAGAAGACAGCAAAACAGGAGGAGAAAACACATGGGTGAATGTACAAAATCGATTCGGATAAGTTTATCTCAATCTGTCTGCTGTGTGTGGTTTATGATTTTTTCGGTTTGTTAAAGTTCACGAGTTCGCAACTTCTACATTCTTTATGATAATAATTAGTTTTAGAATCTCGCATAGAGAACCTTAAGTACATTTGCTGACTCGGTTCGGTTGCAAACGCCAAGATGCTTGATTGGCGTATCAATTTGGGTAA
The DNA here is from genome assembly GCA_942486035.1 of Porites lobata. NCBI lineage: Eukaryota > Metazoa > Cnidaria > Anthozoa > Scleractinia > Poritidae > Porites > Porites lobata. The sequence continues at coordinate 886,309 of CALNXK010000140.1, read as the reverse complement.
TCATATGCAAATTTCCTCCGAGTTACTTTCAACCGCTTTTTCACCTGATTTTGTGAGTGTCGTGATATGGAAGGAATTTTATTGACTTTGTGAATTATTTGGACATGTAATTCTTTTCAGCTTCTACATATGCATATATTGGTATCCACTTTGTTTAGAACCTTCGGTTGTAATATTATTATAATCTTACATATTTTGCGTGAGTGAAAAAAAAACTGAATTGAATTCAATTTAATTGAATTGGTCAATTAAATAGGACTCTAAAATGTGATTGTTGCGTTGCAATTCGTTCTCTGTAAGTAAACTTGGCGTTTGTCCGGTCATTCTGTCCGTGTTAGTTTTGCTGGATTCGTCCATAAGTCGTTGTCGCAGCTTTTGTTCTTGTATACTGCTCCTTGCGTATCCTCCTGTCTGCTGTCTGTCTTTGTCCTCGAAACTCGAAAGCAGTCGAAAGTCATAAGCAGATGGAGTAACTATGTTACGTCCCGGTGAGTGTGGTCTAAGGGGCCCGTTCCTCGAACGTCCGAAATCAACTATCAGTTCCTAGCAAACAACCCAGTCATTTTTTTTTGTTGTTAACTGACACCGTTATAATATTACCTTAAGAATATTGACAAGACAATCTTACATTAACTATCGGTACTTTCGAGGAACGGGCTCCTGATATTAACGGCCTGAATGACTGATGATGATGTGAGGGGTGCCTTTCAACCAGTCTTTTACCGGTGAAAACGGTCACTGTTTATTCAAAATGTTCAGTATGTTCTCTCATTTTATAGATGTCAAGATTTGCTTTATTTGAGCAAGGAACCGGCAACTTTTGACTTCGATTCAGCAGTGTTTCTTGTATAAACCAACTTTCTTAAGCGGATCGCTGGTAGTAGCCTGTAGAAAAAGTATAATATATCCAAGTGATGCGATGGCTTGTTTGGAAGTGGTGTTCCGTTGTAATTAAATTGTTAATGTTGACATTCTTTTTTGACTGGCGTATGTGTTCAGTTACGTGTGTGCAAAGGTTTCTACCAGTCTTACCGATGCAAGTGGCCTGGCAGACTCAGCAAGTGTTCTTGTATATCGCTCCCAGTCTGTCCTACTTAACAACTACTCAGGGCCTGTTTACATAGAGGTGGGGAAACCGAGGTAGGTGGGGTGACCCGCTTGGGTAGGGTAACCCGCCTGTCCATATAATCTTTCTTTTTAATTTGATCACGACGTTTACATGAAATGTGGGGTGACCCGCCACAGGTTGCCTCACCTACCTGGGGTCCCCCACCGTCATGTAAACAGGCCCTTACTTGACTTACGCGTTGCACACAACCTTAGACTTTGAGAGAGGAGGGGTTGTTTTTCCAGTTTATTCTATTCGCGATTGTAGCCTGAAAGCTAGTCTTTCATTAATTTCTTGGCCTTGTTTTTACGCTAGGATGAGAAATAATACACACACCGCTTTTCAAGCTGACCCTATAAAGCTATTTCTCTTTTCGCGGTTTAAAATTGTCATCTTACTTTAAGCAGACAAAAACTAGAAATTCCGATAGAATTTAAAAAACGTCATTTATAAAATCGAAGACATGTAAGAATCTCTTATTCCACAGAGTACAACTAAAATACGGACCAATTGTCAAATCAGACCTATTTCCCTAAATCTGACTGGTACATGTATGAACTGGAACTGAATTCAGGTCTACAGGTGACATCATCTCAATAATCGTGAGGTAAAAAAATATCGCCACTAGAATTAGTAAGAGTTTCAGCTGTAATCGTTATCTTGAATATGTTTAATACATTTTTCTCTTTAAGCTAGCATTTTAAAAGTTCTTGCTCTCTCCTGGTAATATAGGTTTTGAGCAATTGCACGCCTATATAGCAGAGTTTTCAGGTTTGTAAACCTGTAGCATTGCCACTGTTGTCGGTCCCCACCAACTGGCAGTTGTAGTAGTAACCTGGAGATCGTTCAAGTTTGATCTTCTGAGAAGCTTCCCATCTATCATCTGAAACATTGGAGAATTGTTTCTTTCCTCCTGATTAACAAAAGGTAGTAGGTCGGTTACCTCAGAGGGATCAAGAGATCCGGAAGGATTTGTGTAAGCCTCGTAGACTTGATCAACTGATTTCTGCACAGCTTCTGCTGCTACATTTAAATTATCTTTGCTCTTTTCTTTCAGAAACATACCATCACCATATGGAATCCATTTATCACCCCTTAGATTTGTCACGCGCAAACCATATTTGTTGTCCTCGTCGTGCATGTACTTACATAATAAATGGCCATCTTTTCCTAGAGTAGTTGCTTTTCCCATTTCAATTCTTGGCGTCCTGATATAAGCAGAGATAAAATTTGTAAAATTTATAATTGTAAACAACCGAAGCGCACACGGCTTCCGTCAGACAGTTTCAGACCAAAGGAAAAATCAATCATTCCTAAAAAAATCAATCATGTTTTTCTGGTTGTTTTTGAAAAAATCAAATAAGAATTTAATAATTAACATTTAGAAAGCAAAAAAAAAAAAAACGTTTTGGGGGGAGGTCTAAGACTGGGCGGGGACCATCCGCTTTCGAGCACGTCTAAAATCCCCCTTTCCCTTCGAAAAGTTTGTTCTGCTTTAGTTACTCTTTTTGGGTCGTTAAACCCTGTGAGAATCCTCTTGAAAGACACGTTGAAAACTATCTCAACAAACAAGGTCGAAGGAGAACAGAAAACTAAGTCTTTCACCGGAAAAATCTTCGATCCTTAAGATCATTTTTCTTACCTAATGTGGCCACTAGCGAAGCTGTCAGTAAGAAAGTGACACGCAAATGCTTCCATTGAAAATGCTTCATGAAGGAGTTTCTTCCTCAATTCAGGATCTTGTGGATATTGACTGGCTTCTCGTGCTTTCTCTATTGCCAACTGATGACCAGTCAGGTATGCGTCTTTTGCATAAGGAAGAAAATGGTCGTAATTATTTTCAGCCAGTTCTAACTTCCTTCCTTGTATAACTGGAATGCCGAGGAACCAGATACCACCAGTGATTTCGTCCCCTGTTTCTGCATCCAGGACTCTTTCTTTCCTAAAGAAAGCCAACAGCTTGTCAAGTTCCTTCTGTAATTCATCCTTTGGTGCCCTTGCAAGTGTGTCGTAGGCACCTTGAAAGCGCTGTTTTCGTAACAAGTCTTCCTCTTCTTCTTTAAAGGGATCAATAATTGGGTTTTCAGGCAGTCCACAAAAGTCTCCAGCGAGGCCTATAATCTCCTCGAACTTAACCTCTACACCGTTTGGGAGTGTAATTTTCCTAAATTCATCTTTTAGGTGTATTTTTTTACCAATTTTTGGGTGTTCGATCGAGGAGTCAAATGAAACTACTTCGAAGAAACGACGATTCGCAGTTAAATCCATTGTCTTTATAGTGAATCTAACCCTGGATTCGTAATTCAATTTCACCTCCAAAACAAATATTCTACTTCTACGAGTCGAATAAAAAACAAAGCAATACTTATCAACGCTATGTTTGTGGTCGAAAAGCAGGTGCGTATATTCTACTAACTGATCATGTGACCAATGAGTACAACAACAACTTAGTTACCGCACACCGTAAATTTAGGCAATATCAACACTTGACTAATGAAATGCCAAAAAAGGATTCAAATTAAAGAAGACAGCAAAACAGGAGGAGAAAAAAATATGGGTGAATGTGGAAAATCGATTCGGATAAGTTTATCTCAATCTGTCTGCTGTATGTGGTTTATGATTAATTTTTTTGTTTGTTAAAGTTCACGAGTTCGCAACTTCCACATTCTTGATGATAATAATTTATTTAGTTTTAGAATCTCGCATAGAGAATTCGAACCTTAAGTACATTTGTTGACTCGGTGTGAGTGTTGTGATATGGAAGGAATTTTATTGACTTTGTGAAATATTTGGACATGTAATTCTTTTCAGCTTCTACGTATGTATTGGTATTCACTTTGTTTAGAACCTTCGGTTGTAATATTATTATAATCTAACATATTTTGCGTGAGTGAAAAAAAGAGCTGAATTGAATTGAATTCAATTGAATTGGTCAATTAAGTTGGACTCTTAAATGTGATTGGTCCGTTGCAATTCGTTTTCTGTCAGTAAACTTGCCGTTTGTCCGGTCATTCTGTCCGTGTTAGTTTTGCTGGATTCGTCAATAAGTCGTTGTCGCAGCTTTTGTTCTTGTATACTGCTCCTTGCTTATCCTCCTGTCTGCTGTCTGTCTTTGTCCTTGAAAGTCGAAAGCAGTCGAAAGCAGTCGAAAGTCATAAGCAGATGGAGTAACTATGTTACGTCCCGGTGAGTGTAGTCCAAGGGCCGGTTCCTCGAACGTTCGAAATCAACTATCAGTTCCTAACAAACAACCCAGTCATTTTTTTTTTGTTAACTGACACCTTTATAATATTACCTTAAGAATATTGAGAAGACAATCTTACATTAACTAGCGGTACTTTCGAGGAACGGGCTCCTGATATTAAAGGCCTGAATGACCGATGATGATGTGAGGGGTGCCTTTCCACCAGTCTTTTGCCAGTGAAAACGGTCACTGTTTAGTCAAAATGTTCAGTATGTTCTCTCATTTTATAGGTGTCAAGATTTGCTTCATTTGAGCAAGGAACCGGTAACTTCTGACTTCGATTCAGCAGTGTTTCTTGCATAAACCAGCTTTCTTAAGCGGATCGTTGGTAGTAGCGGCCTGTAAGGTTGTTTATTTGGAAGTGGTGTTCCGTTGTAATTCAATTGTTAATGTTGACATTCTTTTTTGACTGGCGTATGTGTTCAGTTACGTGTGTGCAAAGGTTTCAACCAGTCTTACCGATGCAAGTGGCCTGGCAGACTCAGCAAGTGTTCTTGTATATCTCTCCCAGTCTGTCCTACTTAATAACTTAAGGCCTGTTTACATAGAGGTGGGGGAACCCAAGAAGGTGGAGCGACCCGCTTGGGTAGGGTAACCCGCCTGTCCATATAATCTTTCTTTTTAATTTGATCACGTTTACATGATATGTGGTTGCCTCACCTACTTGGGGTCCCCACCTTCGTGAAAACAGGCCCTTATTTAACTTACGTGTTGCATACAAACTTAGACTTTGAGAGAGGAGGGGTTGTTTTTCCAGTTTATTCTATTCGCGATTGTAGCCTGAAAGCTAGTGTTTCATTCATTTCTTGGCCTTGTTTTTTCGCTAGGATGACACACCGCTTTTCAAGTTGACCCTATAAAGCTATTTCTCTTTTGCAGTTTAAAATTGTCATGTTACTTTAAGCTGACAAAAACTAGAAATTAAAAACATCATTTATGAAATCGAAAACATGTATACTAAGAATCTCTTATTCCACAGAGTACAACTAAAACACATACCAATTGTCAAATCAGACCTATTTCCCTAAATCTGACTAGTACATGTATGAACTGGAACTGAATTCAGTTCTACAGGTTACATGATCTCAATAATCGTGAAGTAAAAAAATATCGCCTCTAGAATTAGTAAGATTTTCAGCTGTGATCGTTATCTCGAATATGTTTAATACATTTTTCTCTTTAAGCTAGCATTTTAAAAGTTCTTGCTCTCTCCTGGTAATATAGGTTTTGAGCAATTGCACGCCTATATAGCAGAGTTTTCAGGTTTGTAAACCTGTAGCATTGCTACTGTTGTCGGTCCCCACCAACTGGCAGTTGTAGTAGTACCCTGGAGATCGTTCAAGTTTGATCTTCTGAGAAGCTTCCCATCTATCATCTGAAACATTGGAGAATTGTTTCTTTCCTCCTGATCAACAAAAGGTATCAGGTCGGTTACCTGAGAGGGATCAAGAGATCCCGAAGGATTTGTGTAGGCCTCGTAGACTTGATCAACTGATTTCTGCACAGCTTCTGCTGCTACCTTCAAATTATCTTTGCTCTTTTCTTTCAGAAGCATACCATCACCATATGCAATCCATTTATCACCCCTTAGATTTGTCACGCGCAGACCATATTTGTTGTCCTCGTCGTGCATGTACTTACATAATAAATGGCCATCTTTTCCTAGAGTAGTTGCTTTTCCCAATTCAACTCTTGGCGTCCTAATATAAGCAGAGGTAAAATTTGTAAAATTTATAATTGTAAACAACCGAAGCGCAAACGGCGTCCGCCAGACGGTTCAGACCAAAGGAAAAATCAATCATTCCTAAAAAAATCAGTCATGTTTTTCTGGTTGTTAAAGATCAAATAAGAATTTAATAATTAACATTTAGAAAGCAAAAAAAAAAAAAAAAAACTTTTTTGGGGGCATAAGACCGGGCGGGCCCCGTCCGCTTTCGAACACGTCTAAAATCCCCTTTTCCCTTCAAAATATCTGAACCGTGCAACGTAAATGGTTTATGGCAAGCTATGACACCAGGGCTCTCGAAAAGTTTGTTCTGCTTTACTTAGTCTTTTCGGGTCGTTAAGCCTGTGAGAATCCTCTTGAAAGACACGTTGAAAACTATCTCAACAAACTAGGTCGAAGGAGAACAGAAAACTCTGTCTTTCAGTGGAAAAATCTTGAATTCTTAAGACCATTTTTCTTACCTAATGTGGCCACTAGCGAAGCTGTCAGTAAGAAAGTGACACGCAAATGCTTCCATTGAAAATGCTTCGTGAAGGAGTTTCTTTTTCAATGCAGGATCTTGTGGAGAATGACTAGCTTCTCTTGCTTTTTCTATTGCTAACTGATGACCCGTCAGGTATGCGTCTTTTGCATAAGGAAGAAAATGGTCGTGATTATTCTCAGCCAGCTCTAACATCCTCCCTTCTTTGACTGGAAGGCCAAAGAACCATTTACCACCGGTGATTTCGTCCCACGTTTTAGAATCAATGCTTCTTCCTTCTTCAGTCTCCTTCTCCAAGGTAGCTAACAGTTTGTTCAGCTCTTTCTGTAATTCATCTTTCGGTGCGCATGCTAGAGTTTCGTATGCATTACGGAAGCGAACGTCACGACCAGAGTCCTCCTCTGTTTCTTCTTTACAGGGGTCAATAATTGGGTTTTCGGGCAATCCATAAAAGTCCCCAGCAAGGGCTATAATTTGCTCAAACTTAATTTCCACACCGTTTGGAAGCGTTAATATCTTGACTTCTTCTTTCATGTGTATTGTCTTTCCAATGTGGCGGTGTTCAAATCCTGCAAATGTTTCATCAAATCCTTCAAAGAGGGGACGCCTCGGCACTGCATCAGTCAAATCCATCTTCAGCTTTGACAATCAGAAAAGAACAATTTTACAAATATGACTTAAAAATCTCAGACTTTTTGAGAAAAATATTTTAAAATCATGATTGTCTCATGGCTATAAAGTGCACAATTATCACCTCGATCCTATAATGGGAAAAGAGTACTTCTGCCAATTAAAGGAGAAAACATTGGCCTTAAATGACAAGAACCATAATTGACTGATTTCCCAACCGTAATTTCTGGTTTGCCCTGTAAAGGGTCGGTATTAATATACAAGGTGGCGAGTGTTTTTGTCATGACCCATGACGATTTTCATGTATTTCATTGCACATTCGCAGCAAAGATAAGAAACGGAACGGACCAATAATAATAAAAATGACAATTCTTAATCGATGGTCAAAAATAACACTAGGCGTAGGTAAGAGAGGCTCAGACAGCCGGAGACAACCCGGTCATTATTTATCGCCGGGGGGCAAAAGTGGGCGGAGGATTTTTAATAATGGATCAGTCATAACTGAGAGCCCCAAAGGTGGGGGATTACTGAAAACTGTTGAAGGATTCGAGGGGGGACCACTCAAATTTGCTTGGAAAATGAAGACATGGGGGGATCACGAAAGTCATCAAAAGTTATTAGGGGAATCACTTCAGTGAAGTAGCTGACCCCCCACCCCGCGATAAATAATGACCGTTCCCTTACAAACCATTCAAAATCTAAAAAAGTAAAAACTATCTAAAAACCATTATCGCAAAGTCCACAGTCACCGTTAAAATAAATAAATGATTTAATTAAAAGCTTTCTTAAAAGATAATTATGTCTTTAGTCTTTTCTTAAAATGTCACTGAGAAGAGCTTGATTTCATGTAAAAAGGTAGCGAATTCAGAAGCCTTGGTGCGCCAACCGAAAAGGATTTATATCCGTAAGTTCTAAGATTAAATGAGGGCGAATTAAGCAACAGTTTCAACCGTGGATCGCAAACTACGCAATGGAGAGTAAGGCTAGTAAGTCGCGAGTAATGTCGGTATACTTCATCAGTAGGCATATCGCGGGGCAAGTTGTATATTACTCTGGCTGTCTGCGCATGCATGCCCTATTGTGAAGTATTTGCAGAGAAATTAGTAAGTCCACATTAAGGCAGCCGCCCCAAACAACCAGCCCATGTGAAACTGATGGCAATATTATCTTGAAGTACAAGTCCAATAGGGCATTTCTTCTCAAGAACGAGCTCCTTTTTAAGACGATCAGTTTGTTAACAATTCTTGTTTTCATCTGTAAGTTTTTTATGTGACCAGGAAAGCAGGTCATCGATAGTAATGCCCAAAAGACGAGTGTGTTTCACCCACTCGATTCAATCTTCTCCAATTGTCACAGACAATTGGCCCGATGTGTTGTCTTTTCATCAATAGCATAGCTTCCCACTTTGCTGAGTGAGGGGTAAAAAAGGTTTCTAGACACCATCTGTTCAGTTCCGTCGGATAAAGCTTTATTTAAAGAAGCGACAGTGTTATCAGCAGTGTCCCCAATGCAATAAATGGTGGTGTCATACACGTGCATAGACAGAGCCAGAAGTAACAGCACTTGGTGGGTCATTGTGGAACACTATTCGAGACAAAAAGTAGGACTCTATTTTCTCTTTCATGGCTGGGCACTGCGGTAGGGACATAAGGAGTGGCCATGAGATCACCAGGAAGAAAACTTGCATCATCCTCGTTCGCGATGATAGCGCGGAGGCAAATTTCAGATTTAACCGTGGCGTTTTGGCAATTACGCGCCACCTTGCAAGACTGATGACAACGCGAGCAGGAATTGTTCAGAGGGCAGCCCTTTCCACGATGACCAGGCGCGCGGCGAAAACGGGAGAAGGTTGAATGAGAGCGGAACCAAGACGTACGACGGGAAGAAAATATTTTACTACCCCTAGAAAAGTGAAATGAACCTCCTTAAACGGAGAGAAAAGAGAATTTTACGTCCTTTTCTCACAACTCCAAAGAGAGATCTCGAAGGTATACCAGATCGACCGAGCACCTCGGCGAGGACAGCATAGCAGGACAGAGCGGAGCAGCACAGCAGAGTCAATTAAGATTCGAACACATCAGCTACAGATCTAGAACAACTGCACACTTGTTGGGTTTGCCAGGAAGCGGGAGTCCGAGAGTTGTGGGCCGCGGCAGCACAAACATGTCGGTAGATGAGAAAAACGCGGCTAAAAAGGAGGATAGTTGGCATAGAGACGAGGCATAAGCGACACCTTGATGCACAAGGCAACTAATGGGATTCGTTATCAGTAATAAAGCAGCTCACTAAAACTTCGAAAAGAAACTGACACAACTTCGGTGTTCCTTCCTGGTGGCGAGAAGGATGGAAAGAAGAGTGATACTGGGAACGAGATTGGTTAATTATTGCTGCCAAAGTGTAAACAAAGAATGGTTGCTATAACGAACCAAGGACTAGTTGGAAGTATTAGGATTGGTTTCAATACTTAAATCCAACTCCTGATTGTTTTTTTAATTTACAAAAGCAGAAGCTATTTCGTTGATCACAAAATCAAAATAAGGTGGTGTTCATGATCAGTCATGTCTGAAGATTATTTGGATTTCTCTAAAACTGTTTACCGGGGTTTCCGTAATCCGAAGCATTTCTTTCGCTACCGATCATAAAAGAATAAATATATGCACGAATGCATGAATTTAAGTAAAGAAAAAAACTCTTAGATGGCATAACCATCAATCGCAAATAATATTTTAAGTGTAATATCCCCAGGTATGTTGGATCATTATACGTTTAGGGGGGGCTGCCCACCTACCCCTCCCTAAGCCAACATTCTACCCTAAGTAAGAAGTAGGTGTTAATGTTGGCTTAGGGGAGGGGTAGTTCGGTATGTTTGCCCGCCCTGGAATGTTTTGAGGAGGAGGCTTTACATCTTATTGCCTCCTAGCAGAGGTCTCTCACGACGAAGCAAAAATGAGAGGAAGGAGAGAGACCTCTGCCGGCTCCCGACGCGTTGTTTGATGAAGCCGCCGACCAAATTTCTGGTCGAACCTTACCGATTTTTAAAACCGGTTTCGTTTCATGTGTAAAGCGCGTGCCTTGTTAGACTGTGAGCTGCCTCGTCGTGAGAGACCTCTGCTAGCAGGGAAACATCTTACTGCCACACACTGCTTATGCACTCACACGTCTGTCACCCGGCGTTTGAATCTGGCACACAATCGCGTAAGAAAATTATGATTTGAAGTCACATTTTGGCATTCAGAAATCATGAAGATTTTGATCCCTGGTCATTTACTTTAACTCTACGTCATTTAACCTTGAAATATAATAATTATTTTATCGCTAGTCAAACTTAACACCGATAACTGATTCGAAAACCTGCTGAGAACCCCATAAATGACCATAAGCTGCATTAAAACGAAAAAAGGGTAGAAATCTAGCAATAATTCCTTGCCTTTACGGGACCTTGAAACATTCAGTACGTTTACCTGTTTGTTGACGTCTATATACTCTTCTTAGCAATAAGAGAATGACCAGGCAATGATCCTGTTTACATACGTTTAACCGCTTTAAATGACAAACTGAAATATAATTTTCGACTTGGTCTTCGGAATAACATACCGTGTAAAAAAGGAAAAAAGTATCACATTTTAACGTGAAAGGAACTAAATATCACTTATCATAAACGTCATCACTTGGTGCAGGCTTCTAGGAAAACTAGGAAGAAAGACTAATTTTTAGCTAATTGCTGACACTCGCTGTAACGCCTTTTGTAACCACGTACTCAGGACTGCATTTCTCCTTCCAGAGCGCGCGAGTTTGTGTGGCCTAAGAAATTTTAATATCTCAATACTGCTTCCCTTTTAGAATAACCAGAATGAAATTAATCAGCTTCGATCCTGTTAGCTAAATTAGATAGACAGTCCTGGGCTTTAGGGCATCGAGAAGTTGTTGTTCCTTTTTTTTCTCAGCGGTCAACTGTTATTATAGATAACACAGTGCATGCGTGAATCGTCTAATGATATATATTTTTTATAACTGAGTCGTGATATTACAAAACAAAGTCAGATTGCAGATGACGCAGTTCCCTAAAGGAGGAAATTGATCAATATCACGCAGGCACTTCACGTATTTTCACTGTGTTACCTCAGTTATAACAAGGAACAAACACAAAATTATTGCTTGGAGTTATTATCCACGTCTAAGTACAGTATTCGATGATGTCATTAGCCTTTGCGGGAGCTGCGGAAACATTGCCCGCCGATGGTCCCCACATAGAAACATATTCACTTGGACAGTTAGAAGGGCTTTAAATGCAATATCCGACAGAAATAAAAACTGAAAACTTAATTTGCTTTGCGGGTTTTAAGGAACAGAAAATTACTGTTAACCCCAAAATTGACCCTGTCGGGTTTTATTATCGTACAACGACAATAATTTTTGGAATTTCCGGTTAGATGAAATTAGGACTCACGCTATAATATACAGTCATGCCAATTGTCATGACATATTTTTTTTTTGCTGGGGTACAGCGATTAGGGGAGGGATGGGTTGTAGAGATGTTCCAGTTAAAAATAATGCCAATCGTCTCTTGTTTCAAAAGGTTAAGTAAATACATCTCTTTTCGATTCCACCGGTTATGAGCAGCAGTGCACTCGATCAGGAAAAAAAGCGTAATTATAATCTATACCGGTCCCAAAATATCAAACCACTGCATCGTGCAGTCGGCAGCCCAATCAGCTTCCACTATGGGAGTCTTGTTTGAGAGTGAGAGTGTTCATGTAACACGAAATGCGCCTTCAAGCTTTTCGGTAGACTGTTCACAGCCCCCTGTGTAGCGCGTCTTACCGTCAATGACGGCCATCTTGATTTTCAAATGTACCGAGGGGGCGGGCGTCGGGGATTACAGCTCTAGTGGGGGGTGGGGGGCGAGAAAAATATTTTTCTCGCTTCCTCCCAAACCGCCCTCGCCCCCTAAGTAGTTTTGACAATCATGCAAGATGGCAGCCAGTAACGCAAAGCACTCGATCTCGACGATCTTATGGAAAAATAGAGGACTGTAAACAGTCTAGCTTTTCAGTGATGGCAGCAGCAGCAGCAACAGGAAGGGTTTATATTATTTATGGAGGGTGACACTCTGACAGTAGTAAAACATTGATAAATTAATGGCGCCCATTACACCATAAGAAGCACCTAAAAAGTAAAAAAAGTATTATAAGAATTCTAACCTTACTATATACATTTAACTCAAAAAAATATTAACAGTTTGAAATACAAACATCTTAAAATACATTCAAAATGGCAAAACTACAAATGGTGTTAGGGACGCCATTTAAGTCTCCACCTAGATCTATCATTAACTTAAACCTTAAGGCAACCTCAGAAGTCGTTATGCACCCAAAAATTTTTTATGAAAGGTCAGCGCGATCTAGTCGTGGAAATCGAAGCCTAAAGTTTGTATCCTATTAGGTTTCGCGCCGAACAGAGTCGAATTCCACGCCACTTAGTGTTTCATTACAACTGTGAAAGTGACTCAAGTATAGGTTTTGATGATGTTTGTGAGCTCCTCCAAAATGCGTTCTTATATTCACCATTTTATAATTGCCTGCGTGCAGACGTCTCCTATTTCCTTTGTTGCATGCGGAAAAGGGACGTCTGAGTAACGCCGTCGCTAATCGTGTTCCAGCGTCCTGCTGGGTTCCCAAGATCTTGGGAACACCCTGTGATAGGCTGACACACAGTGCGCATTGTTTGACTTAACGCTGATTGGTTGTTATCGAATGTGGTCTGATAATGTATGCGGTGATTTAAATGATTTATGTAAACGGGGTTTTCTAACCAAAACAAATCAAAACATGTGCGATTGTGTGCTGTGTTTTTCGTCGATCGAAAAGCAGAGCGATCGAAATCTTGTGCGGGGACGCGGAAAATTTAACGTATACGAGGAAATTATTTCTTTACAATTTACTGTGCATGACACATCACATCATATTTGTAAACAGTGTCTGAGAAAACTACAAAAGCGGCGTGGACTTCGCACCAGGCAGGCATTTCGGAGAAAGCCAGCCAAAGAAACTAAAATCTTTATTTAGCCGTAACAAACAGAGGTCAAGAAAATTTAAACACTTTACAACTGCATCTGAAATCAAGTCCTATCGGGAACACCCACAGAAGCATAAACCACAGGAAATGATTACTCAGTATGCATGTAACAAACCTGCTTCATGACCTCTAAATGGAAGACTTAGCGCGGCAAAAATGAGATTTACTCAGTCAAAGGTTAGAATGCTACATGCTCTGTGTAGTGCTAGTAATCTTCGCGCGAGAGAGAAAAGAAGAAAAACCTCTGTTCAAGCAGACTCTCAAGGTCACGTTTCGCCCGTATCACGAGCTGATGATGTTTTGTTTGGCCTGTCAACTCTTATTTCTAACATTTTATCCGAAATAGAATACCCTGACAGCGGGACGCTGGAACACGATTAGCGACGGCGTTACGCAGACGTCCCTTTTCCGCGTGCAACAAAGGAAATAGGAGACGTCTGCACGCAGGCAATTTTATAACTGAGGCTCCATCTTTTCTTGGCTTCGCTAAGAGGTTGATGAGTTAAGTGCGAAAGCTGTGTCGCGGTTTGTCTTAAAAGTAACCGCAGCAGGCTCCTCCAAATGCTGTGCTGCTTTTGGAAGATGGCTTAATGCAGATGTTGCCTTCTCAATGCAGAAAAACGGCTATAACGGGCATTCTTGAGCTATGTAATTATCTCTAGGCTTTCTAATTGTCAACATATCAAACATACCGGACGCACAAGCTGACAACTAATTCCGTCCTTGCTTGCAATCAGTGAAAATTATGAAAACATATGATCTCTTTCTTTAAAATGCCTTGCATGGTACTCTACTGCAAAAAACATGATTCACTGTTGGCTATAGAGTACGCAGAAGCGATCGTGAACTAAAATTCAGTATACGTACCATATTTCAGTAGCAATCTCGCAGTTTTGAATCAACATTGCGTCCAGAGATAAAGTCACCTTTGCATATATATGGGAGTAGGGTAAAGAATAGGACCGAATACTGGATACTGAAGGCGAAGAGGATTGTAGATCTTTGACAAAAAGGAACTGCGAAGATTGGAAGCTGAAGGCAGAGGTTAACTTCCACCTCGGGGTGGGGGAGGGGGGTTGGGTTGTTAGGTGGGGGTGTGCAGCACGCTTCCTGAAACCCTTACCCTATTTCAGACCAAAATCTGTGATTTTCCCTACCCTGTTTCAGACCTGAACCTTAAATCAATCAGTGCGTGACAAGCTGTTACGGCACGTACACGGTTGCCGTAAACATTAAAAGGGAAATAAAAAACATACCCAACTAATAAAAAAACAGACCCAACTCAAGCCTAGAGTCCACAAACCATAACCTATTTCAGACCAAAATGGTCAAAATTGATACCCTATTTTAGACCAAAAGGGCTAAAAAACCATCCCCTTCGGCGTCGCGCATACCTAGGGAGTAACCCCCCCCCCCTCCCTCCCCCGCGGGACAGCGTTATATTCGATAAACGATATTCTTCATAGCGAATTTTATCAAACCCAGAACAGGAAACTTTCGTTAAAGAAAAAGGGGTTAGTTTCTGAATATCGATAGTGAAAATATAGAAACAAATTGTCCGAAATTGAATTATTACAACTAAATCACTTAAGAGCAGATGTCTGTAAATATCGACCAGAGGTGGGAAAAATGAATTTTTTGAAAAATCCCAAAAAAATTATGTAGACTACCCAAGGTATTCTAGTAATGAAAATATAAATTTTAGTTTCATTGGATAAAAATTTTGGCGATACGGCGAATGACAAGTTCGGGCGATTTATGGCCTCCGCCAGACCGCTTTTTCCGGCGTCTAGACCGGGCTACGAAAAGACCGCGATTTCAATCGAATTCAAATATCATCCAACCCAAAAAGTTTCTTATCGTATTAAAAGGGTTTTAATATAAATATTGAGTGGTCATGTTCTTGAATTGATTTTAACTGAAATATTTTATGGATTTTTAAATATTTACAAAATTTTAAGGATTTTACGCGAGCAAAATATTGTCAAATTTCAAAGGCCTAAAATTACATCCGATACATGACTTCAAACAGAAAAAGACATGCCACATTAAAAATCAATCTCTAAGCTTTCAAAATATGCTTTCAAAACTCTGGGCAACATACGAAATGAATTTTTGGGAACACAAAATTCACGGGGCACTTGAGTGTAATTTGACCTTTCTGACTTAAGAGTTAAGAGGTTCGGAGCGACATAAATCAATTCTCCAACAAATGTTTCAGCCAAAATACGTTTAATTTAGGCAATCTCAAGTCCCACAGTGATACAAAGCTTTTGATACATTTTGTCAGCCGTAAAGAACTCTTATCCTGGCCTACAGGTGCAGTATCTGAACTCGCCTCGCTAATGTAAACATGTGGGTCAAGTTCTTATCACGAAACAGCAAACTTTTCAAAATCTAAGCAAATATCTCTCCTGTCTAGTACATATTTAGGTGTACAATTTGTTTGTTTGTACCTTGTGCCCTTGTTTGACTTCATTTCCGCAATGAAACTGAGATATGCAAACAACAACGAAATTCCCGCTCGCTCGATATGTCACGTGTCACGTGAAAGGGACGTTTTAGGCCTGATTGCGTTACGTAAACATGACACACAGCAATTATTTCTCATTTGTGTAAAAAAAAAAAATCCACCTGTAACCTACATATTATAGATATGCCATGGAATGAGCAGACAATCTCGGTCTCTCTTTTTTTTCTTACCATACAGTTTACCGATCGCCGAGCGTGTCTAACCGCGATACAGCGATATATACATTTTTTGTAAATAACGTGTTCTTTCATGTTGTTTGTTTTTTTTGTTTTGTCTTTTGTTGTTTGTTTTGGTTCAACACTTTTCCCCCGTCCTGATAGATCTGTCAGGTCAGGAAATAACCTAATGCGTTTGGCAATAATTCTGCAACACGCTATTATGGCCTATCATGTGCAAATACCTCCTGAATTACATGTAAATAAATAAGCAGATTAGATGTCGAGTTAGAAAATCCTGCTACGGTCCGATCCTGCGCTTGCGACACCTGTCTTTGATAGTGCACTCGGTCTAAGCTAGTACACGTCTACTTGCCACTGTACGACGATATAACAGCGTGCGAATATGGAGATCTGGTTTTAGGCGAGTGTGGTACCGGCGCGCATTGGCAATGCAAAACCGCCGGTAGGCTAGGTAAGTGTTAAATCTCACTTTAAGCTGTCCACAATTGCACTATTGTAGTCACAAGGCTGGTAAAAATTATGATAAAAAATACCGATCTCCAACGTTGATTTATCTGTAATGAGCGTGTGCTGATTGGCCTATCCTACGTAGCAAGCGCCGGTCAGATCACAGGCTGCGCAAGCGGCACACGCGAAGGGGGAGATGAGGCCTCCTCTCCTTTTCTCTCCTCGCCTTTTCTCTCTTCGTGCGTCCTCGACATTTGTTCTTTCGCTCCCACAAAAAAGCCATGATTACTACGATGAGGGGGGACTACTCTGGAACCTTTATTCGCGCGTCAAAGTACGGAAAAACCTAGCGGGAGGGGGGGATAAACGGTTTGTTCATGTTACACTGGTTCTTCTAATGAGTTCGAAGATGCGCAAGAGCAGGCACCTACGCAAGTTCCAAACCATGATAAATTCTTTGATGCGCAAACTACATTATAGCCCTCTGATATTGCGGCGAACCAACGTGCGCCTGGATAGTTGCAGCTTGACGATTGCATATACCCTTCTCCCTGGGGATCACTGTAGTCTTCTCTCTCTCTCTCAGCGGATGTCAGTCAGATGGCATGCTACAGAATTAACTGTGAAGTGGCGCTCAACTGATCGGTTGCTCTCTCCCATGTGCACTTACTGTGTGCTCGGTTATTTATTACTTGAACCACACTGATCACCCCACACACACAGAGACACACCCACCCAACCACCCAACCACCGAACGCTCCATTTTGGCACGCTGTATCGTCGTCGCACATAAGCGCGGAGAATTGTACTACCTGGTAATGATGCTTGCTTATTTTCAGCACTGAAGTAAACTTAGTAAAACAAGACGGTTCAAGAATCTATAAATATTGACGCCGCAAGCGCAAGTTAAGACCGTGGTAGGACTCCCCTACTTTGCTTTATACTGGCTATATACAACATATTGCAGTAGAATTGCAGAATGAGGATATTCCCAAACTGACTGAAACCAGGACAAACAGAGGAAGTGGGAGAAATGTTGAACTACTACCAACGATAAAAAAGAACAGCGCAAACAATAAAGTTTAACCGTAGGCCCGGCCCTAAGGGGTGGGGGTGCTTGGAGCGGAGGGGAGAGCTACTTACTGAGATGATAACGAGATTTCTTTTTTGTTTTGGAATTTTTCATTACGGGTTTTCTTTGAGGATAGGAAAATTTGGAAAATAGAAGAAATATGTTTAGACAGTTTTGGTAGCTTGATTTAAGTAGGAATTTCAAAGGGTATTCAAAACAATCTGATTGGATCTGATTGGCGTAGTACCGCGCGCGTACAATGCTAGCAGCGCAGTTCAGACTGTCAGATGCAAAAAAAAGATAAATTCAGCAGATGGTATGATGAATCAACCACAAACATTTACTTTCTATTTTTTGGCGTGCAAAATCATTTAATCCTTCACGGAAAACTTTCAGGGCTCAGAAATTTAAGTCCTACGAGTTTTTTGGTTTCGTCGGGAATCCGACAAGTCTGTGATGGTAAAACCGCATGGAAAAAAAATATTGAGATTGTCGGCTCATTCAATAGCATAACCACAACATGTAAGTTAATGACAGGAATTTTTTTTCACAACTCAGAAATAATCGCTGTGTGTCATGTTTACGTAACGCAATGAAGTCTAAAACGACCCATTCCCGTGACTCGTGACATATCGAGTGCGCGGGAATTTCGCTGTGGTTTGTCTCAGTTTCATTGCGGAAATGAAGTCAAACAAGGACACAAGGTACAAACAATCAAATTGCAGACCTGATTATATACTACACAGGGTAGATATTTGGTGTAGCTTTTGAAAACTTCGTTGTTTCGTGATAAGGTCTGATATAAAGCACTTGACGCACATGTTTACATTGGTGGGGCGAGAGTTCAAATACTGCACCTGAAGAAAAAGAGTTCTTTACAGCTGCCAAAATGGTATGAAACTTCCCACCTAATGTATACGAAGCATCTTTGTATCACTGTGGGACTTGAGATTGCCTAAATTAAACGTATTTTGGCTGAAACATTTGTTGGAGAATTGATTTATGTCGCTCCAGACCTCTTAACTCTCAAGTCAGAAAGGTCAAATTACACTCAAGTGCCCCGTGAATTGTGTGTTCCCAAAAATTCATTTTATATGTTTCCCAGAGTTTTGAAAGCATATTTTGGAAGCTTAGAGATTGCTTTTTAATGTGGAATGTCTTTTTCTGTTTGAAATCATGTATCAGATGTAATTTTAGGCCTTTGAAATTTGACAATATTTTGCTCGCGTAAAATCCTTAAAATTTTGTAAATATTTAAAAATCCATAAAATATTTCAGTTAAAATCAATTCAAGAACATGACCACTCAATGTTTGTATTAAAACCCTTTTAATACGATAAGAAACTTTCTGGGTTGGATGACATTTGAATTCGATTGAAATCGCGGTCTTTTCGTAGCCCGGTCTAAAGGCCCGAAAAAGCGGTCTGGCGGAGGCCGTAAATCGCCTTAACTTGACATTCGCCGTATCGCCAAAATATTTATCCAATGAAACTAAAATTTATATTTTCATTACTAGAATACCTTGGGTAGTTTACATAATTTTTTTGGGATTTTTCGAAAATTTTATTTTTCCCAACTCTGGTCGATATTTACAGACATCCGCTCTTAAGGCAATGAAAGATGTTTAAATTACGTCACATTAACACTGGTTTCCGTGGTACCGCCAAAACATGATCACCATTGGCTGTTGAGCTCTCATAAATAAATAATAGTTGATCGAAATTTATTGCAGCATTTCTATCTGGCAGTCTTGGCTTAACATGGCCTCCAACGATGAAGTTGTCAGCTTTGTTAGTGAGTGGGAGTACGAGGAAGAGTCAGGAATACTGAATACTCAAGGAGAAGAGGCTGATCTAAAAACGAACCGTCTCCGCTTCAAAGATTTATCGAGCGAAGAAAAGGAAACTTTTGTCAACAAAAAAGGATTAGCTTATGAAGATCAAATACTCCTCAGTTCAGAGGAAGGAGTGCAATGTCTAAAAACGTTTTCCGACGCAGTGGTTTGTATTACAGTTAAGAAGGCCTACGGCACAGGCTTCCTTGTTCAAGTAAACAACGACGTTGCTGTAATTACCAACTCACACAGCATAAGAAGGACGAGCAGTGGTAAAGGGATTGATTTTAGTATGGTCGAACCACGCGATGTTCGAGTTACTTCTTTTTACGATGATAGGGGATTGGGCAAAGCACAGGTTACTCACGAAGTAGAGAGGATTGAAAAAGTATCGCCTCCAGACAAGAATAAAGAGGAAAACGTTCTACGAGATACTATGAAAAAAGCGTTACATGGAGATGGCACGAAAGATTCGCCATATATTAGAAAAGCTGAAGAAGCTTTAAGTTTCCTCGATTCGTATTTCAACGTTAGGGATGCTTTCTTAGATTATGCATTTTTGTACTTGAAGCCACTACAAAATGAAGAGCAGAAAGCTAAGTTTATAAATGTGAAACCATTAGAGATGAAACCCGTTACCTTACAAGAACACTTTCTAAGAATTTTTTCAGTCGGATTCCCTGATCGTTATCCTCATTCACTTAGGCTTTTCAGCATCTCTCATCCTCACAGCAAAAGCCAGCAAGTGTCGTTTGGAGGACTAGAAAGTGACCTCGTCCACGTTTACAATCTTAACCTGAGCTATGGTCAGAATGACAGAGGAATGATTGGAGGGAAAGACCCATTCGTCGAACACTCGATTGCTACTTGCCCTGGATCCTCGGGCGCTCCAATCTTCCTTTACACCTACAACCATGAAACGGGTGAACTGATTGTCGACGAGGGTGTTTACTTTCTCCATTTTTATGGGGAAGTAAAGGGCAAACTTCACGGGAAGGCTGTGTCATTTTCTACTATTAGAAAAAATATGCCATTGCAAGAACTTCACAACGGACTAGCATCTGCCCTTGCTGAGCTAAGGGAGTACAAGGACGACTCCACTACGTTAGGATAGTTTGCTTTTATAACAAATTACCGGTATGTTAACAAAATGAATATGACATCCTCTTCAGTGATAGAACACATGTACACTCGAGCGCGACACTGATTTACTGATTAATTAATATAATAAACCTTCCGTGTTATATCTTCAAATTGTGGTTTGACGATCTTTGACGCTAAATGTATTTTAAGATTAGTTAACTTTTCTTGGTCATTCTTGATTATTAAGTAATCAAAAAGGCTTCATAGACACGGGAGTAAAAGGCTTTCATCAGCAAATGCGCAATGAATTGTTTGTATAACAAAACAAATAGTCTTCGAGGCCAAATTCTGGAAGTAAGTACTTCTGATCAATAATATGAATATGCCAATATACTACTACCGAAAATTTCTATGTTCCTTATTATCAATAAAAGAAATAACAGTTAAAAAAATGACTTTTTATTATCCTGACAGAAAATTTAGTGAAAGGCAGTATCTGATATATATTAGTAAATAAATGAAAATTATAATCACAAGAAAGTTCAGTTATTTCTGAATACCACTATAGAGCTTCTAGTTTGTCTTTTGGTTAGGTTTCACATACACCTTAGTTGTTTGCTTTGCTTTTAGCCCGTTCCTGCCCTGGATAATTTCGGTGATTAACAAATGAATCTATGCCAGTCTTCCACATTTAATCTAGGAATTACTATAGTCCTTCCAATAACGCAGATGTAGATAAAAAACCCTTTAGATAACGTCCTACGTCAATACTTCTAGCAGGCAGCATTTTAGTATTTCTGTTTTTTTAAGCCATGTTTCTACTTTTTCCGCGTAATTTCAGTGTCGGGAAGTTGTGTCAAACGAAACAGGACCCCAGATTTGGTGCCCTTAGGACAT
>CALNXK010000140.1:857500-860000 GCA_942486035.1 Porites lobata | reverse complement strand
CTCAGTGAAAAAAAAAAAAGCGATACAATGTCTTAAACTAATCGCCAACGCTGTTGTATCGATATTGATATAAAGTCGGGATCGAAGACGTCAAAGCTGGCTTATGGCAAGGGCTTCCTTGTTCAAGTAAACAACGAAGATGCGGCTGTAATTACCAACTCTCATAGTATACGAAACTCGAACAAAGGTAAAGGTATTAACTTTGTTGAACCAGGCAATGTTCGAGTAACCTCTTTTTACAATGGAATGCCTGGCAATGCACAAGTTACTCACGAAGTGCATAGGATCGAAAAACTATCGCGTCCAGACAAGAATAAAGAGAAAAACGTTTTACGAGATGCTATGAATAAAGCGTTAGATGGAGATGGCACGAAAGATTCGCCAGATATTCAAGCATGTAAGGCAGCTGTAAAATTACTAGATTCATACTTTCGAAATGGGGATGCTTTCTTGGATTATATGCTTTTTTGTATTTAAAGCCGCTGGAAAATGAAGAGAAGAAAGCTAAGTTTGCCAACGTGAAGCCACTAGAGATGAGAGCCTTTGAAATTCTAGAACACTTTCGAAATGTTTCTTCATTTGGGTTCTCTGATCCACGGAGCTCAAAATATCCGCGTTCGCTTAGACTATTCAGCATCTCTCATCCTCATTGCAAAAGTCAGCAATTGTCATTTGGGGGACTGGAATCTGATCACGCTCACGTTTACAATCTTAACCTGAGCTATGGTCAGAATGACACAGGAATGCTTGGAGGTAAAGAACCATTCGTCGAACACTCGATTGCTACTTGCAGAGGCTCCTCTGGTGCTCCTATTTTCCTTTACATGTACAACCACAGGCGGCCCAAGCTCAGTGTGTGAGTTTAATCGTTAACACATGTAGTTTCATATTGCGTAATTTAAAATGGCCGTGAATATAAAGGATTTGTATGGGAATTCAGGTAAAAGATTCAAATCGATAAATACTCGCTAGAATGTTCAATAAAATACAGCTTACCGTATTTACTTTGCTTGTTTTTGTTTGCTGTGTGGTTATTTTTCCGATCCATTGCGATTTAAGCGATTTCCTTAAACCCCGAGTTTCCACTGTAAGAGAAAGGACAAGGCTTCACACTCCAGTTCGGGATGCCCCATGCGAGAGGCGAAAAATCCTCAGCTTGAAATGGCCAAGCAGCCACAAATCAAACGCCGAGTCCAAGCCAATATGTCCTTGTTTCATTTCATCTCATTAGCCGAGCAATCCGGCCACTGCAACAGACGCCAAGCGGCAGTTTGTTTTCCAAAATCCAAGACAAAACGACGCCGAAGGGGCGAGTACATTTTCACCACGACACACGACCGTTGAAAACCCGTTTGGTAACGCTGCCTCCTCTACAGACTAAGCCTCACCTGGGTACCACACCGTCACTTGTCATCGACAATTTTTGATTCGAACCCGAGGGGAGCCGGGGTTCGAATAAAAAATTGTCGATGACAAGTTTTCAACGGTCGTGTGTCGTGGTGAAAATGTAGTCGCCCCTTCGGCGTCGTTTTGTCTTTGATTTTGGAAAACAAACTGCCGCTTGGCGTCGGTTGCAATGGCCGGATTGCTCGGCTAATGAGATGAAATGAAACAAGGACATATTGGCTTGGATTCGGCGTTTGATTTGTGGCTGCTTGGCCATTTCAAGCTGAGGATTTTTCGCCTCTCTCATGGGGCATCCCGAACTGGAGTGTGAAGCCTTGTCCTTTGTGTTTTATCATCATTACAAGTTATTGACAGCATATTTCTTTTACCAATATTTCGGAAGGCACAACCTTCCTTCTTCAGGGTCTTACATACAATGATAAGGTTAAGACCCTGAAGAAGGAAGGCCGTGCCTTCCGAAATATTGGTAAAAGAAATACATTTTCCCGACATTAAAATCAGCCTCGCCTCGTTTGTTTCTGCTAGAATAGAGATCCCTTTATATATTAAATTTTCCCAGGAGAAGAAGAATGAAGATAGGAACTTTACATCGCGAAGTTAAGCATATTTAAAAAATTAGACTTTGTTGCTGTTTAACTGACAGGAAGATTGATTGATTTGTGCCGTCTCAGAAGAGTACTTGACCACAATTAAAAATAATAATAATAATAATAACGCGAATATTTATACAGGATAACCTATCAATTCTAATAAAAAGAACTGTTATCAAAAGGGTCCTGTAATTATCTCATAAATAGCTAAAAAATAAAAAATAAAATCGAAAAAGGAAAACAAAATAAAATAAAATAACACTAAGAAATCTAAGATTTAAAAATCAAAATCTGCAAAAATCATCGACTTACAAGACTGAAAAGAGTTATGAATTATGGAATACTATTGAAAAAATTGTTTTAAATTACTCTTAAAAAGAAACCTAGAATTTAAAGTTCTTAAATGCCGAGGTAAAGTATTATAATCTAGAGCCCCTTGAAAGGCAAAATTTCTCCGTCCAAATTCTAATTTGGCTTTGAGAAGTTTTAGTGCATACCCATTG
>CALNXK010000140.1:812500-847500 GCA_942486035.1 Porites lobata | reverse complement strand
GGCTTTGAAGGATCGCCATCGCCATAAGACAACAAATGAAGGGAAAAACATCCACCAAAATTTTAAGCACAACTAAAAAAATCCGTAAAAGAACAACATGCAGGAAAAGAAACCCTACATTTCGACTAGTTTGCGCCACATTTTCGCCATCGTTTCGTCACAAATTTCCACTATGATGGAACCATCCAATGGCATCTTGGAGCAAGAACCAACCAATCGGCGATAAGAAATCAGCCCACGTGACATAAGTTTCCTATCCAGTCTTTCTATTATCCATGATTATCTAAACTGCAACTGGCTTGGGTCTGGCACTTACTCGAGAGCTTCATTCAAGTAATCTTATAGAGAGTCTTATAAGAAATCACCATTATTGAAGCGGTACGAATTTCCTGATATGATCAGATACATGACCGAAGATGGTCCTTGAATGGGGCTGATTCCTGGATTCAGTTGAAAGTCGGTCAACTATTAGATCACTGCGCATTGCAAACTTCACTGCTCAGGTTTGTTTATCTTTGCATTTATCCTTATCTCCAGGATTTTGTGAGTTTTGTAACCGGATCTTTTTGATAATGTCTTTCCCGTGTTGCATGATATATGCCGCTAGATACAACAACAACAGTTGTATGCTAGTCAATACGAAACTCTATGACATCATTATCATACCGTAATCTATCATTTCGGCTTAGAATTTAGCTGCGCCAAAGTATGTTTGTTCGTTTTGATTTTGAAAAGAGGAAATGGGTTAATGAAGTAACTTGTGTGGACTGTAATGATGTAAAAACTGTAAAAGACACGGTAAAGATAAAAACATTATAAAGATCCTAAAGTAGGTGAAGGTAAAAGTTCACAAATATATCGAAAGTGTAGGTTTTAATCCCGTGAAACAAAAAAATTACACCGAAATTTAGAAATACAAATTATCAATGGAGGAGATACCTAGTTAACTAAAGGTAAATCACAACGGATACTAAAAGAATGAAAAAACAAAAAAGTTAAATATACACTACGTACGTTGCTAAATTTCACTGTAACTCAGTTTTTGAGATATCACCAAAAGCGTATTTATTCATGGATGTCCGATATTCCAGTGATTGTTGATAGCTTTAAGTATTCTAATTAGTCTCCTTACACAGTTGAAACAAAACCCATCATTCAGCTAGAGTCATCAGCTCTGTAAATTACGTACTCTTCATCGACCAAACCGGCCGTTGTGCCCAAGAACAACGCAAAGAAAGAAAAAAAATTTGCCGGCGTAGGCATTTTATAATTGTGAAATAAAAAATATGTTTGCACCACAATTGTATGAGCCATCCAATGCCAAATATTCAATGAGACGAACATTCCACACATCAAAGTAGGACGATGTTATAAATGCTACTATTTGGTTTGTTTGCGGGCTATTTCTCTGTCAAATAGAATATTCAAGAGCTTTTTGAAAAGATGATTTCAGTAGAAGCTATTAGTTAAGGTGACTCGACCCAGTTTTTTTTGGGGGGGGTGAGGTACCATCCTACTTTGAAGCTCTCTGGTATCCCCACCTTTACTTTTATCTTAAGTCTAACACATAGAATGGATAACATATAGATCAATCTACAATATAACATAAAATTTTTGGCGATCGGAGTAAATGTTGTAGAAGGCTTAAATGTAATAAACGGTCCTAAATGTAATAAAGTCCTAAATGTAATAAAGTCCTAAATGTAATAACAATTTGCCCTAAATGTAATAAACTCTTAAGCTGCCAATTACAGTAATTACTCGAATAAGCCCCGTCCTCAAATAAGCGCCGCATTTCGGGGTGGGGGAGTTAATTAGCACCGCGGCGCTTATTCGAGAAAATACGGTACTAAGCGGTATTGCTATGGTATTAAGCTCCGCTCTCAAATAAGCGCCGCGTTTTTGGAGAAAAAAGTTAATAAGCACCGCGGCGCTAATTCGCGTAAATTCGTTCATTTCCTTATGCACTGTGAAACTTAACGTTTACAAATAAATTGCTTGTAAACGGCAAAGTAACAGTATTTTTCTGAAAAAAAGCAATATTTAAGCAATAGAAAACTTTTTTCCTGTGTTTGAATAGCCTGATATAAACACTCGAGGGGTTGGAAGAATTCGAGACAGTTGTGCAAACCCTCGACGTCATCTCAGGCTATTCAAACACAGGAAACAAGTTTCCTATTGCTTAAATATTACTTTTTTTAGAAAAATACTGTTACTTACAAAAAAAGCATTTTCTTAAAAATTCGTAGTTTTTTTCCTTCAAATTTTTTCAGGGCCACAATTGATTAACTAACTACCCGGACTCTGAATTTCATGGTCATTGAAAAACTGTGACATTACCTTCTATAAGCCCAAACTTGAGTAAACATTGAAGATTTTTAGCGTTTTGGCTGAGTTTGTGCTTTGGGAGTTGTCTATTGTTTCTAGTCTGCCATTATACAGCATTCTTGTTCAGCACGCCTGCAATGACCACGCTTGGCTGACTTCCGAATGCTCACCGATCGCTCACCTCTTACTCCGATCGCCCAAAATTTTATGTTATATTGTAGATTGATCTATATGTTATCCATTTTATGTGTTAGACTTACGATAAAAGTAAAGGTGGGGATACCAGAGAGCTTCAAAGTAGGATGGTACCCCCCCAAAAAAGTGGGTCGAGTCACCTTAAATCACTATTCATTCAAGAGATTTCTCTAGCTGATTCTAATTGCGTCAAATCCCCCGGCTAATTCTTCATAACGTTAACTAGCTACCTCGATCGATGGCGCAGGAAATCAACCAAGAAAGGCACGGCAACCGAGAAACCCTTGGGACGAAGGTGGGTTAGCTCAGATGCTTGGGCAACGAGCGTAAGAGAAAATTGAGGACACGCAATTTCACGCGTTTAGAGAAGGAAAAATATCCAAGCTGTTACCTGAAAACATGTGCACATCAAAAACAGCGAAACAATACGTGACAAACGGATGACAACTGCTATTTGAAGGATATCTGCTTAAGAATAAATTCAATTTGAAAGCAAGGACCAACTTACAAAAGAGAAAGACCGGATCCTAAAAAAGGATCTAACCAGCTATAATTGGAAATATAGAAACAAAAGAAGCCAGACTGATTTTACAGTCGGGAATATATATTTCTTTTACCAATATTTCGGAAGGCACTACCTTGCTTCTCCAGGGTCTTACATACAATGATAAGGTTAAGACCCTGAAGATGGAAGGCCGTGCCTTCCGAAATATTGGTAAAAGAAATATATTTTCCCGACAGTAAAATCAGCCTCGCCTCTTTTGTTTCTGCTAGAATAGAGATACCTTTATATACTAAATTTTCCCTGCAGAAGAAGAATGAAGATAGGAACTTTACATCGCGAAGTTAAGCATATTTTAGATGTTAGACTTTGTTGCTGTTTAACTGACAGGAAGATTGATTGATTTGTGCCGTCTCAGAAGAGTACTTGACTACAATTTTACTGTCTTCATTGACTATGTGTGTTCAGCAAATCCTTCAATAAGGACAAACAAAAGGAAAACTAAAACACTGTATAAAAAATAACAACACTTAGGAGCCTAAACGGAGGACAAAAAATGTCGCTAGGTGTTTTCCCATTGATGCAACAATTATTATGGTTTAAGTAAGGGAAAAGTACAAAAATTATTGGAGTCTCTTCAGTGCCTTCGAATACAAACTGCGAGGAGCGACGTGAAGCGATTGTATTCACTGGATACGTAATTTAGTAGTTTAATTTCAACATTAAAAGATGAGCGAAATTAACATACTGCTTTACGAAAAATTAGCAGGGTGAAACAGTTCTCAACACAAACTAGTCTGTCGATTGGAACTTTACACACCGTGTGAGTACGTTTGCTCGGCGCCAGCACCGAATGTAATTAGTTTCAGCCGTTTTCAAACGAAATTTATGGCTGAAATAAGTAGTGTACTATGTTGCGAGATAAGCCTCGTTGGTGCGTTCCTTTTGCGTTCCGTGTGCGTTCCCATAATTAATAGGGATATGGGTCTAGCCTATGACGTCACCGATTGTTATAATCTGGGAAAAAAGTGGATTCCCTTTATTGATATGTTTAAGTGTCTTCCTGCATACTCTTTAAGTGTCTTCCTACATACTAATTCGGTATAGGTTTACTAATGAGCGTCACTCTACTACAATAGGCACAATAGGCTTGCCTCGGCTTGCCCGTGAAGTAACCTGAACTCGGTTTTCGGACCGTCTATTAAAAGAGAAATAGGAATAAGAGAAGCGATCACCTAGCAACGCGAGAAACGGCTTCCTATATCTTATTTAGCGCTAAAACTCAGACATGTAAACAAAACACATACAGAACAAGGAGTTGAAAACTCTTTATTTCAAGTTTGTCTGACTATTACAGAACCGTTTTCTCCGTTCTGTCTCGAGGAAATGAAAGTCTTGTCATTTTCACGCACGGTTAATCAGTTAATTATGCGAGTTCACAAGCCCAAAGTTGAATACAAATTAGCTCTACAGGAAAAAACCTCAAGGGAGCAACCTTGACGTATTATTATAAAACAAATAACTTAACAAGGATCAATTAAAACACGCGACTCATAATTGCTAGCAATAAAAACACAAGAGAGATACCGTTTAAACAACTTTATTAAAAACAAAAAGAGTCAAATACACAGGAACGGAAATTAATTAATCCTCTTCTTCGCTCTCCTCTGTAGAAGGGGAATAGAAATTGGTTTTTAACGTCTTCGCGTTTTTGTGTGTAACTGCTCCGCAATCGTGACATCGAAGAAAGCCCTCTTTCATGTAATGTCTCCCCTTGGGAATCTGGTGATCGCATATAGGACAAATCTTGTAGTAATCGTGCCAAAGGCATTTAGGACATTTCATGATCAATGTCCCGTACACATTAGAGTTCTCGCAGTGTTCACAGGGACTTTTGGAGTGAAAGGTGGTGGACGTTTCAGGGTTACTACTTTCTATCTCCTGACTGTCGTTTTCAGTGTCGTTGTCGCTCTTTTGGATGCCTTCAGCTTCAGCGCCATTCTCAGAAGCCACTTCCTCCTCCTGATTTTCAATATCCAATGAACTCTCCTCATTATTACTCTCGTTATCGGAAGTATTTTCTACATTTTGGTAGCCTTTTTCCTTTTTTATTAAATCACTTAACAACTTTTTGTTCTTGATTAAACCTTTATCTATCCCTAACTCCGCAAGTCCATCTAGAAACGTATTCAGCGCACGAGGCTTGGTAACTTCATTGTTATGAGGGAGTAACACATGCTCAACTAGCTCGGCGATGTTTGTGACGAGAATAGTACGTTTATTTCCAAGTAATTGTCCGCTGGGGGTCCAGAAAAGAATATCTTTGGACGCGGCCATACTATGCAGCACTGCTGTTCCGGCACTGCTCGGAAAGATGACTCAAAACATCTTTTATTCTCGGTTCTTCATCCTCGCTTTCATCACCACAACTTTCGCTTTCTTCATGTTCACTCTCGTGATCTTCTTCTTCAACCAAATCTATCTTTCTCTTCATTTTGATGAGTACCCGTGACAGACTTAGCTTCGAATGATCAACCTAGCGATGTGCCACCTCTTTTATAGCATTAGAAATCCTAAGCTTGAAACGACAGCGGCTAATACATCTTCAATAAAACCACTACCCTCTTGAACAAGGACTCGCTTCTTTGTTTTGAAAGGGACATTTGGACTGGCCAGGTTAAGCAAAGCATCCTTATATGGCAGCAATACCCGCTTATTTTCTTCGGAGATAGGAATGTGTCCCATGAGTAAATTGTATAAGACTTGGACTAGTGCATGAAGTTGCTGTGGTGTAGCTGTCTTTAAAAGAAACTGGCGCAGGGCAAGCAGCTAACAGCTGAAGAAAACCACGATTGTTGTTCACTACACGAGACATTGCTAGGAAATGAACTAAGAATGGCAGTTGGTAGTCTTTTATAGAATCTGGTGGAGGGAAAACAATAGAAATGTGGTGGCGGTGGTGGTGGTGGTGGAGGAAAAACAATAGAATGAGGAGGAGGAGAAGGAGGAGGAAGAAAAACAATAGAAATGAGGAGGAGGAGGAGGAGGAGGAGGAGGAGGAGGAAAGAAAACAATAGAAATGTGGTGGTGGTGGTGGTAGTGGTGGTTTTGGGGGAGGAAAACAATAGAATTTTGTGGCCTGAAAACCTATATAAATGCGCAACATTCTACCTCTTTCTCAGTCTACATTTTGCTCCTGAGGAGTTGACATGGGTTGGCTCTGTTCTGTCTGCGAAAAATCCTTTAGTAGAAAAGATAATATGCAAAGGCACGTGATGTCTAAACACTGCAATGCTGGTCTCACCCCATTTCAAACAGTTCCAATATTTTCACAGAAATGTCAGCGGTTTCGCTTTGAGCACCCTTTCACCTCCATGATTGCCGGAATGACCGGGTCCGGAAAAACGGCCTGGGTTCGATCGCTATTGCAGCAAGCTTCAGAGACCATTTACCCTCCCCCGGAGAGGATCGTTTGGTGTTATTCACAATGGCAGCCTGCGTATACACAAATGTTAGTCGCCATGCCAAACATTGAATTCGTCAAGGGAATTCGATTCCTATTTTGATGTGAACAAACGGAATTTGATCGTGTTTGATGATCATATGATTGACGCCAGTAAAGACAAGCGAATTGTGAACCTCTTTACTCGTGGTTCTCATCATCGCAATCTGCGTGTGATTTATATCGTGCAGAATCTATTTCATCAGGGCAAAGGTAGCTGCAACATAAGCCTTAACAGCCATTATCTGGTGCTATTCAAGAATCCACGAGACAAATTGCAAATCTTGACTCTGGCGAAGCAAATGTATCCCGGGCAGACGGATTTCTTTTTAAATCAGTACGAAGAGGCTGTAAAAAGATCTTTCGGTTATCTTCTGATTGATCTGAAAACTACTACCCAAGATAATTGTCGGTTTCGAACAAACGTCCTGCCCAGTGAAAAAGGCTTTAACCAAGCAGGGTTTCAAGAAAATATTCCTCAAGAGCTCCTAAAATATCTGAAGCAGCAAACTCTTTCGCCTTTCCCACTTCTTCCAGCTAAGCAAGAAATACAAGGCAACGTGGATGACGTGCTTTCTCGAAACGATCTTCGGGACGATGAAAAAGCTAAGCGATACGTTCAGTTGCAAAAGAGATACCTGGCTTTTAAAGAACAATTAAATACAAGAACAAGACCGGAAGAAATAATCAGTACTGTTCCAGACTGAACATCAAGGAAACAAGATTCTTCGACAGTAACGACAGCATTCTCCACTCCCCTCAACCCCTTTAATGTAACACCTGACTTAACACAAGCGGCTATCTCTCAATAACCTGACAAGAAAGCCTCACCCCTCCACCACCTTTAAATCCTGCTTTCCTGACCCCTCCTCCCACAGTAGAAACCCCATCACAACAAGGCCCGAAGCGCAAAAGGCGTCGGATTCAATTTCTAAATTATTTGGATGATCATAAATCTCATGGCAAACAGCTGAAGAAACGTCGGCATAAGAAATTCAAACCAATTTCTATTCCCCTTCTACAGAGGAGAGCGAAGATGAAGATTAATTAATTTCCATTCCTGTGTATTTGACTCTTTTTGTTTTTAATAAAGTTGTTTAAACGGTATCTCTCTTGTGTTTTTATTGCTAGCAATTATGAGTCGCGTGTTTTAATTGATCCTTGTTAAGTTATTTGTTTTATAATAATGCGTCAAGGTTGCTCCCTTGAGGTTTTTCCTAGCTAATTTGTATTCAACTTTGGGCTTGTGAACTCGCATAATTAACTGATTAACCGTGCGTGAAAATGACAAGACTTTCATTTCCTCGAGATAGATCGGAGAAAACGGTTCTGTAATAGTCAGACAAACTTGAAATAAAGAGTTTTCAACTCCTTTTTCTGTATGTGTTTTGTTTATATGTCTGAGTTTTAGCGCTAAATAAGATATAGGAAGCCGTTTCTCGCGTTGCTAGGTGATCGCTTCTCTTATTCCTATTTCTCCTTTAATAGACGGTCCGAAAACCGAGCTCAAGTTACTTCACGGGCAAGCCGAGGCAAGCCTATTGTGCCTATTGTAGTAGAGTGACGCTCATTAGTAAACCTATACCGAATTTACCGAATTAGTATGCAGGAAGACACTTAAACATATCAATAAAGGGAATCCACTTTTTTCCCAGATTATAACAATCGGTGCCGTCATAGACTAGACCCATATCCCTGTTAATTAAGGGAACGCACACGGAACGCAAAAGGAACGCACCAACGAGGCTTATCTCGCAACATAGTAGACTACTGAAATATAACAGCATTGAGTCTGTAACTTTGCCTCCGCCACAATAACATCCTTAAACATCTGTCAATCGTAGCTAAGAATAGAAACAAGAGGAAACCTTCATAACAAAGGCGTCCCAAAACAGTTGCCAATTGTAATAAATATGGCTCTGGTAAGGTCAATTTGTGGGACGCAATTTTCTCAAAGACAAGGACAAATAACCCAAAACAACAACAAGAAGTGCTTACCTCGAAGGTTCAAGTGTGGCTTTGAAGGATCGCCATCGCCATAAGACAACAAACGAAGGGAAAAACACCCAGCAAAATTTTAAGTACCACTAAAAAATCCCACAAGGAACAACATGCAGGCAATGAAACTGTGCATTTCGACTAGTTTGCGCCACATTTTTGCCATCGTTTCGTCACAAATTTCCACTATAATGGAACCATCCAATGCCATCTTGGAGCAAGAACCGACCAATCGGCGATAAGAAATCAGCCCACGTGACATAAGATTCCTATCCTGTCTTTCTAGTATCCATGATTTGTCTAAGCTGCAACTGGCTTGGGTCTGGCACTTGCTAGAGAGCATCACTCAAGTAATCTTATAGAGAGTCTTGTAAAAAATCACCATTATTGAAGCGGTACGAATTTCCTGATATGATCAGTTCCATGACCGAAAATGTTCCTTGAATGGGGCTGATTCCTGGATTCAGTTGAAAGTCGGTCAACTATTAGATCACTGAGCATTGTCAACTTCACTGGTCAGGTTTGTTTATCAGGGGCACCCAACGGATCTGTTCCTCACAATATCTGTTCTACAGAGAAAATTTTGCTGGCTGGGAACTGAGGTTTCGGCTGTTCTGCTGGGAAGTAAAGTCTTAAATCTGCGGTCAAGAATTTATCAAATGTATCAAAAACTCTTGCTGGAGATATTTTATCCGTCTAATTTGTTAGAAATTTTTCTTGGGTGTGTATCCAGCTGGGTATCAGGAGTAATCGGCTCCTCTCAGGTGGCTCCTCTATGTGCGCGAATTGTGCGCGCTGAGTCGCGCGCTGATTATTTGTTTACCGCTGATCAAAAAATCTGCACGTGGGCACCGTTGTTAGAAATTCGAAATCAGGCTACGCTCCGCCACTGGATAACTGGCAACGATTCACTGGCGGTTAGGACGATTCATGAGATTCATGATTATGCAAAAGGTAAGGACTATTAAACAGCCTGATGTATTATATTCAAGTCAGACTGAATAGGATTCACAAAAGGTACATCTAGGGAAGGCTTAGTGACGTTCCCTTTTCATTACCATTGTAGTTGTTGTTATTCTTGGTTGACAAGCGAGAGATAAGGCTGTTTGTTATTTATTTTGACCGTATATACTCGAATCAGCGCCGCAATTTCCAAGCAACCCTGCGGCGCTTATTTAAATACAGATTTTTTTTTCTGCTAGTTGGTAAACATGGAGAAGGCCGCTCTGCTGGCTGGGAGAATAGCCATCTAACCTGCTGGGAGTGAGAAACAGATAAATTCTTTCCAGCAACACAGAAAAGCGCTTGAAAATGCCTTAAAAGCATCTCAATTTTCGTTTTCTGTAGTAAACGGCTCATTTTCAGAAAAATGTTTGTTGGGTGCCCCTGGTTTATCCGTGCATTTATCCTTATCTCCAGGATTTTGTGAGTTTTGTAACCGGACGTTTTTCATATTGTCTTTTCCGTGTTGCATAATACATGCCGCTTGATACAGCAAAAACAGTTCCTATGCTAGTCACTACGAAACTCTACGATATCATTATGATACTGTAATCTATCATTTCGGCTTAGAATTTAGCTGCACCAAATTTGTTCGTTTTGATTTTGAAAAGAGGAAATGGGTTAATGAAGTAACTTGTGTGGACTGTAATGATGTAAAAACTGTAAAAGACACCGTAAAGATAAAAACATTATAAAAATACTAAAGGAGGTGAAGGGGAAAGTTCACAAATATATCGAAAGTGTAGGTTTCAATCCCGTGGAACAAGAAAATAACATCGAAATTTAGAAATACAAATTATTAATGGAGGAGAAGGAAGAAGGAAGGCCGTGCCTTCGGAAATATTGGTAAAAGAAATATATTTTCCCGACAGTAAAATCAGCTTCGCCTTTTTTGTTTCTGCTAGAATAGACATCCCTTTATATATTAAATTTTCCCAGGAGAAGAAGAATGAAGACAGGAATTTTACATCGCGAAGTTAAGCATATTTTAGATGTTAGACTTTGTTGCTGTTTAACTGACAGGAAGATTGATTAATTTGTGCCGTCTCAGAAGAGTACTTGACCACAATTTTACTGTCTTCATTGACTATGTGTGTTCAGCAAATCCTACAATAAGGACAAACAAAAGGAAAACTAAAACACTGTATAAAAAATAACAACACTTAGGAGCCTAAACGGAGGACAAAAAATGTCAGTAGGTGTTTTCCCATTGATGCAACAATTATTTATAGTTTATGTAAAGGAAAAGTACAAAAATTATTGGAGTCTCTTCAGTGCCTTCGATACAAACTGCGAGGAGCGACGTGAAGCGATTGTATTCACTGGATACGTAATTTAGTAGTTTAATTTCAACATTAAAAGATGAGCGAAATTAACATACTGCTTTACGAACAATTAGCAGGCTTAATATGAGATATTACTTGAGCGAAACAGTTCTCAACACAAACTAGTCTGTCGATTGGAACTTTACACTCCGTGTGCGTACACTTGCTCGGAGCCAGCTCCGAACGTAGTTAGTTTCCGCCATTTTCAATCGAAATTTATGGCTCAAAAATAACAGCATTGAGTCTGTAACTATGCCTCCGCCACAATAACATCCTTAAAACATCTGTCAATCGTAGCTAAGAATAGAAACAAGAGGAAACCTTCATAACAAAGGCGTCCCAAAACAGTCGCCAATTGTACTAAATATGGCTCTGGTAAGGTCAATTTCTGGGACGCAATTTTCTCAAAAACAAGGACAAATAACACAAGACAACAACAAGAAGTGCTTACCTCGAAGGTTCAAGTGTGGCTTTGAAGGATCGCCATCGCCATAAGACAACGAACGAAGGGAAAAACACCTAGCAAAATTTTAAGTACCACTAAAAAATCCCACAAAGAACAACATGCAGGCAATGAAACTGTGCATTTCGACTAGTTTGCGCCTCATTTTTGCCATCCTTTTGTCACAAATTTCCACTATAATGGAACCATCCAATGCCATCTTGGAGCAAGAACCAACCAATCGGCGATAAGAAATCAGCCCACGTGACATAAGATTCCTATCCTGTCTTTCTATTATCCATGATTTATCTAAGCTGCAACTGGCTTGGGTCTGGCACTTGCTAGAGAGCATCACTCAAGTAATCTTATAGAGAGTCTTGTAAAAAATCACCATTATTGAAGCGGTACGAATTTCCTGATATGATCAGTTCCATGACCGAAAATATTCCTTGAATGGGGCTGATTCCTGGATTCAGTTGAAAGTCGGTCAACTATTAGATCACTGAGCATTGTCAACTTCACTGGTCAGGTTTGTTTATCCGTGCATTTATCCTTATCACCAGGATTTTGTGAGTTTTGTAACCGGACGTTTTTCATATTGTCTTTTCCGTGTTGCATGATACATGCCGCTTGATACAGCAAAAACAGTTCCTATGCTAGTCACTACGAAACTCTACGATATCATTATGATACTGTAATCTATCATTTCGGCTTAGAATTTAGCTGCACCAAATTTGTTCGTTTTGATTTTGAAAAGAGGAAATGGGTTAATGAAGTAACTTGTGTGGACTGTAATGATGTAAAAACTGTAAAAGACACCGTAAAGATAAAAACATTATAAAAATACTAAAGGAGGTGAAGGGAAAGTTCACAAATATATCGAAAGTGTAGGTTTCAATCCCGTGGAACAAGAAAATAACATCGAAATTTAGAAATACAAATTATTAATGGAGGAGAAGGAAGAAGGAAGGCCGTGCCTTCGGAAATATTGGTAAAAGAAATATATTTTCCCGACAGTAAAATCAGCTTCGCCTTTTTTGTTTCTGCTAGAATAGACATCCCTTTATATATTAAATTTTCCCAGGAGAAGAAGAATGAAGACAGGAATTTTACATCGCGAAGTTAAGCATATTTTAGATGTTAGACTTTGTTGCTGTTTAACTGACAGGAAGATTGATTAATTTGTGCCGTCTCAGAAGAGTACTTGACCACAATTTTACTGTCTTCATTGACTATGTGTGTTCAGCAAATCCTACAATAAGGACAAACAAAAGGAAAACTAAAACACTGTATAAAAAATAACAACACTTAGGAGCCTAAACGGAGGACAAAAAATGTCAGTAGGTGTTTTCCCATTGATGCAACAATTATTTATAGTTTATGTAAAGGAAAAGTACAAAATTATTGAGAGTCTCTTCAGTGCCTTCGATACAAACTGCGAGGAGCGACGTGAAGCGATTGTATTCACTGGATACGTAATTTAGTAGTTTAATTTCAACATTAAAAGATGAGCGAAATTAACATACTGCTTTACGAACAATTAGCAGGCTTAATATGAGATATTACTTGAGCGAAACAGTTCTCAACACAAACTAGTCTGTCGATTGGAACTTTACACCCGTGTGCGTACACTTGCTCGGAGCCAGCTCCGAACGTAGTTAGTTTCCGCCATTTTCAATCGAAATTTATGGCTCAAAAAATAACAGCATTGAGTCTGTAACTATGCCTCCGCCACAATAACATCCTTAAAACATCTGTCAATCGTAGCTAAGAATAGAAACAAGAGGAAACCTTCATAACAAAGGCGTCCCAAAACAGTCGCCAATTGTACTAAATATGGCTCTGGTAAGGCAATTTTTTGGGACGCAATTTTCTCAAAAACAAGGACAAATAACACAAGACAACAACAAGAAGTGCTTACCTCGAAGGTTCAAGTGTGGCTTTGAAGGATCGCCATCGCCATAAGACAACGAACGAAGGGAAAAACACCTAGCAAAATTTTAAGTACCACTAAAAAATCCCACAAAGAACAACATGCAGGCAATGAAACTGTGCATTTCGACTAGTTTGCGCCTCATTTTTGCCATCCTTTTGTCACAAATTTCCACTATAATGGAACCATCCAATGCCATCTTGGAGCAAGAACCAACCAATCGGCGATAAGAAATCAGCCCACGTGACATAAGATTCCTATCCTGTCTTTCTATTATCCATGATTTATCTAAGCTGCAACTGGCTTGGGTCTGGCACTTGCTAGAGAGCATCACTCAAGTAATCTTATAGAGAGTCTTGTAAAAAATCACCATTATTGAAGCGGTACGAATTTCCTGATATGATCAGTTCCATGACCGAAAATATTCCTTGAATGGGGCTGATTCCTGGATTCAGTTGAAAGTCGGTCAACTATTAGATCACTGAGCATTGTCAACTTCACTGGTCAGGTTTGTTTATCCGTGCATTTATCCTTATCACCAGGATTTTGTGAGTTTTGTAACCGGACGTTTTTCATATTGTCTTTTCCGTGTTGCATGATACATGCCGCTTGATACAGCAAAAACAGTTCCTATGCTAGTCACTACGAAACTCTACGATATCATTATGATACTGTAATCTATCATTTCGGCTTAGAATTTAGCTGCACCAAATTTGTTCGTTTTGATTTTGAAAAGAGGAAATGGGTTAATGAAGTAACTTGTGTGGACTGTAATGATGTAAAAACTGTAAAAGACACCGTAAAGATAAAAACATTATAAAAATACTAAAGGAGGTGAAGGGGAAAGTTCACAAATATATCGAAAGTGTAGGTTTCAATCCCGTGGAACAAGAAAATAACATCGAAATTTAGAAATACAAATTATTAATGGAGGAGAAGGAAGAAGGAAGGCCGTGCCTTCGGAAATATTGGTAAAAGAAATATATTTTCCCGACAGTAAAATCAGCTTCGCCTTTTTTGTTTCTGCTAGAATAGACATCCCTTTATATATTAAATTTTCCCAGGAGAAGAAGAATGAAGACAGGAATTTTACATCGCGAAGTTAAGCATATTTTAGATGTTAGACTTTGTTGCTGTTTAACTGACAGGAAGATTGATTAATTTGTGCCGTCTCAGAAGAGTACTTGACCACAATTTTACTGTCTTCATTGACTATGTGTGTTCAGCAAATCCTACAATAACGACAAACAAAAGGAAAACTAAAACACTGTATAAAAAATAACAACACTTAGGAGCCTGAACGGAGGACAAAAAATGTCAGTAGGTGTTTTCCCATTGATGCAACAATTATTTATAGTTTATGTAAAGGAAAAGTACAAAAATTATTGGAGTCTCTTCAGTGCCTTCGATACAAACTGCGAGGAGCGACGTGAAGCGATTGTATTCACTGGATACGTAATTTAGTAGTTTAATTTCAACATTAAAAGATGAGCGAAATTAACATACTGCTTTACGAACAATTAGCAGGGTTAATATAAGATATTACTTGAGCGAAACAGTTCTCAACACAAACTAGTATGTCGATTGGAACTTTACACCCCGTGTGCGTACACGTGCTCGGAGCCAGCTCCGAACGTAGTTACTTTCAGCAATTTTCAATCGAAATTTATGGCTGAAAAATAACAGCATTGAGTCTGTAACTATGCCTCCGCCACAATAACATCCTTAAAACATCTGTCAATCGTAGTTAAGAATAGAAACAAGAGGAAACCTTCATAACAAAGGCGTCCCAAAACAGTCGCCAATTGTACTAAATATGGCTCTGGTATAGAGAGTCTTGTAAAAAATCACCATCAATTTTTGGGACGCAATTTTCTCAAAGACAAGGACAAATAACCCAAAACAACAACAAGAAGTGCTTACCTCGAAGGTTCAAGTGTGGCTTTGAAGGATCGCCATCGCCATAAGACAACAAACGAAGGGAAAAACACCCAGCAAAATTTTAAGTACCACTAAAAAATCCCACAAAGAACAACATGCAGGCAATGAAACTGTGCATTTCGACTAGTTTGCGCCACATTTTTGCCATCCTTTCGTCACAAATTTCCACTATAATGGAACCATCCAATGCCATCTTGGAGCAAGAACCAACCAATCGGCGATAAGAAATCAGCCCACGTGACTTAAGATTCCTATCCTGTCTTTCTATTATCCATGATTTATCTAAGCTGCAACTGGCCTGGGTCTGGCACTTGCTAGACAGCATCACTCAAGTAATCTTATAGAGAGTCTTGTAAAAAATCACCATTATTGAAGCGGTACGAATTTCCTGATATGATCAGTTCCATGACCGAAAACCTTCCTTGAATGGGGCTGATTCCTGGATTCAGTTGAAAGTCGGTCAACTATTAGATCACTGAGTATTGTCAACTTCACTGGTCAGGTTTGTTTCTCCGTGCATTTATCCTTATCACCAGGATTTTGTGAGTTTGTAACCGGACCTTTTTCATATTGTCTTTTCCGTGTTGCATGATACATGCCGCTTGATACAACAAAAACAGTTCCTATGCTAGTCACTACGAAACTCTACGATATCATTATGGTACTGTAATCTATCATTTCGGCTTTGAATTTAGCTGCACCAAATTTGTTAGTTTTGATTTTGAAAAGAGGAAATGGGTTAATGAAGTAACTTGTGTGGACTGTAATGATGTAAAAACTGTAAAAGACACCGTAAAGATAAAAACATTATAAAAATACTAAAGGAGGTGAAGGGGAAAGTTCACAAATATATCGAAAGTGTAGGTTTCAATCCCGTGGAACAAGAAAATAACATCGAAATTTAGAAATACAAATTATTAATGGAGGAGAAGGAAGAAGGAAGGCCGTGCCTTCGGAAATATTGGTAAAAGAAATATATTTTCCCGACAGTAAAATCAGCTTCGCTTTTTTTGTTTCTGCTAGAATAGACATCCCTTTATATAGGAGAAGAAGAATGAAGACAGGAATTTTACATCGCGAAGTTAAGCATATTTTAGATGTTAGACTTTGTTGCTGTTTAACTGACAGGAAGATTGATTAATTTGTGCCGTCTCAGAAGAGTACTTGACCACAATTTTACTGTCTTCATTGACTATGTGTGTTCAGCAAATCCTACAATAAGGACAGACAAAAGGAAAACTAAAACGCTGTATAAAAAATAACAACACTTAGGAGCCTAAACGGAGGACAAAAAATGTCAGTAGGTGTTTTCCCATTGATGCAACAATTATTTATAGTTTATGTAAAGGAAAAGTACAAAAATTATTGGAGTCTCTTCAGTGCCTTCGATACAAACTGCGAGGAGCGACGTGAAGCGATTGTATTCACTGGATACGTAATTTAGTAGTTTAATTTCAACATTAAAAGATGAGCGAAATTAACATACTGCTTTACGAACAATTAGCAAGGTTAATATAAGATATTACTTGAGCGAAACAGTTCTCAACACAAACTAGTCTGTCGATTGGTACTTTACACCCCGTGTGCGTGTGCTCGGAGCCAGCTCCGAACGTAGTTAGTTTCAGCCATTTTCAATCGAAATTTATGGCTGAAAAATGACAGCATTGAGTCTGTAACTATGCCTCCGCCACAATAACATCCTTAAAATATCTGTCAATCGTAGTTAAGAATAGAAACAAGAGGAAACCTTCATAACAAAGGCGTCCCAAAACAGTCGCCAATTGTACTAAATATGGCTCTGGTAAGGTCAATTTTTGGGACGCAGTTTTCTCAAAAACAAGGACAAATAACACAAGACAACAACAAGAAGTGCTTACCTCGAAGGTTCAAGAGTGGCTTTGAAGATTAAGTACCACTACAAAATCCGAAAAAGAACAACATGCAGGCAAAGAAACCCTACATTTCGACTAGTTTGCGCCACATTTTCTCCATCGTTTCGTCACAAATTTCCACTATGATGGAACCATCCAACGCCATCTTGGAGCAAGAACCAACCAGTCGGCGATAAGACATCAGCCCACGTGACATAAGTTTCCTATCCATGCAACTGGCTTGGGCCTGGCACTTGCTCGAGAGCATCATTCAAGTAATCTTATAGAGAGTCTTGTAAGAAATCAACATTATTGAAGCGGTACGAATTTCCTGATATGATCAGTTCCGTGACCGAAAATGTTCCTTGAATGGGGCTGATTCCTGGATTCAGTTGAAAGTCGGTCAACTATTAGATCACTGCGCATTGTCAATTTCACTGGTCAGGTTTGTTTATCCGTGCATTTATCCTTATGACCAGGATTTTGTGAGTTTTGTAACCAGACCTTTTTCATAATGTCTTTTCCGTGTTGCATGATATGTGCGCTGGATACTACAACAACATTTGCCATGCTAGTCACTACGAAACTCCATGATATCATTATGATACTGTAATCCATCATTTCGGCTTAGAATTTAGCTGCGCCAAAGTATGTTTGTTCGTTTTGATTTTGAAAAGAGCAAATGGGTTAATGAAGTAACTTGTGTGGACTGTAATGATGTAAAAACTGTAAAAGACACGTAAAGATAAAAACATTATGAAAATACTAAAGGAGGTGAAGGTAAAAGTTCACAAATATATAGAAAGTGTAGGTTTTAATCCCGTGGAACAAGAAAATAACATCGAAATTTAGAAATACAAATTATTAATGGAGGAGATACTTAATTAACTAAAGGTAAATCACAACGGATACTAAGAGAATGAAAAAACATAAAAGTTAGATATACAATACGTACGTTGCTAACTTTCACTGTAACTCACTTTTTTGAGATATCACCAAGAACGTATTTATTCATGGCTGGCCGATATATACCTTCTTAACAGAGCCACTGGAATTTTCTTTTATTACGCGTGTATGAATTTTCCTGGAGTTATGTATAAATTTTCGTGGTAATTCTTACACCATCTTTCTCATCAATGAGGATTTGAACAATGCCATCGTAAGATGTAGAAATGTAGATGATATCGGTTGTTTACGTTTTTTATGATATTCCAGTGATTGGTGATAGCTTTAAGTATTCTAATTAGTCTCCTTACACAGTTGAAACAAAGCCCATCATTCAGCTAGAGTCATCAGCTCTGTAAATTACGTACTCTTCATCGACCAAACCCGCTGTTGTGCCCAAGAACAACGCAAAGAAAGAAAAAAATTTGCTGAGCAGGCTTTTTGAAATTGTGAAAAAAATATATGTTTATACCATAATCGTATGAGCCATCCGATGCCAAATATTCAATGAGACGAACATTCCACACATCAAAGTAGGACGATGTTATAAATGATACTATTTGGTTTGCTTGCGGGCTATATCTTTGTCTGATAAAAGATTCAAGAGCTTTTTAAAAAGATGATTTCAGTAGAAGCTATTAGTTAAATCAGTATTCATTCAAGAGATTTCTCTAGCTGATTCTAATTGCGTCAAATCCCCCGGCTAATTCTTCATAACGTTAACTAGCTACCTCGATCGATGGCGCAGGAAATCAACCAAGAAAGGCACGCAACCGAGAAGCCCTTGGGACGAAGGTGGGTTATCTCAGTTGCTTGGGCAGCGAGCCTAAGAGAAAATTGAGGACATGCAATTTCACGCGTTTAGAGAAGAAAAAATATCCAAACTGTTACCTGAAAACATGTGCACATCAAAAACAGCGAGACAATACGCGAGAAACGGATGACAACTGCTATTATAACATAACAAAAGTAAATCGCGCGCTCTGATTGGTCAGTAGCCACTACCATTTGCCCGTGGGTGCACGCTAAGAAACTGAGGTAGCGCGGTAAAATTTAGGCAAATTCAACAAATCTCCTCTCCTGACGGTAAAATACACCGATGAAATGCACAGATGAAAAGTGGAAGGTGAAGAAAATACTAAGCTGTCGTTTTGAAGGAAAAAAGACAAAAGATCAAGCGACAAATTTGCCCTAGATGAATTAATCACTGTTTTCCTCGCGGCTAGAATCGGCTGGAGGAAAATCGAGCGAGCGAAGATTTAAGGTACATTTTGTGTGTTTTTTTATAGAGGAGAAAGTCTGTTTGAAATGTAAATTTATCAATTACCATTGTGTTATTGACTTTTTGGTCAAGCTGATGTTAAATTCAAGCAAATATTTTAGGAAACACGCTCAAATTCGAGACAGCTTTGTTGTGAAGTTTTCATCGCATCGATTAACAATTTTAGTTGAGTTTAAACGGGCACATTTACGCTGGAATAAGCGAATTTCATTTAAGTACAGAAACATTTGGGTTTTCAAATAAATTTTTCAAAAAATAACTTGTGTGTGTATTATTTTGTTCTTCAGTGTTCATTCATAACAGTCGTTCAGGGAACAGTCGAAAAACAACAGCTTCAGCGCCGACTGTGTGTCGGCGAATTTCAGTTGACTTTCATAGCTGGATTTCCCCAGACAGATTTCGATACAAAGCTAGTTAATTTCTTTTTAAAATTAGTGTTACCTGTTATTCTAAAGGAATTACTGTCAAATTTTCTCATTTCTACTTTACGTTTATTTCAAAAAATTGTCACATAAATAAGCTTGATAATTATTTCATTTATTTAGTCTTTTTAGTTGGTTATTGAGTCTTTTTAGTTGGTGTTTATATTTGCAGATATAGTTTTCCCTCAAAGTTTTTACCCTAATATTAAGAGCAAGTAGACAGATGCCATTCACAATAACAACAAAAAACGTTTTGCAATTTACTTGAAGACGGAGAACGGCTGATTCAGCGAAAGAAAAACTCAAAGGCAAGTTTTCGAAAAACATAGAACATGATTTGTTTACGCGCGGGCAGATGGCAGCATACATAAACTCCGACCGATGACTCAACTGAAGGCAAATGGAAAACAATGTTTTTCTCTTTTGATTATGTTATAAAAGAAATGGTAAACGCTGTAGCTGTGCAACCATGGAGTTATGGATGCACTTGGGAGGTTTGCTAAGCACTCAAGCAACTATAGTCGCACTCGGCTATCGCCTCGTGCGACTCTTATGCTTCTTTCGTGCTTAGCAACCTCCCGCGTGCATCCATAACTCCATGGTTGCACGCTGCACGTTTACCATTTCTTAATTTGAAGAATGTCTGCTTAAGAATAAATTCAATTTGAGAGCAAGGACCAACTAACAAAAAAGAAGGACCGGATCCTAATAAAGGATCTAATCAGCTATAATTGAAAATATAGAAACAAAAGAAGCAAGACTGGTTTTACAGTCGGGAATATATATTTCTTTTACCAATATTTCGGAGGGCACGGCCTTCCTTCTTCAGGGTCTTACATACAATGATAGGGTTAAGACCCTGAAGAAGGAAGGCCGTGCCTTCGGAAATATTGGTAAAAGAAATATATTTTTTCCGACAGTTAAATCAGCCTTGCCTCTTTTGTTTCTACTAGAATAGACATCCTTTTATATATTAAATTGTGCCAGGAGAAGAAGAATGTAGACAGGAACTTTACATCGCGAAGTTAAGCATATTTTAGATGTTTTCTTAAGTATGAAATATTTTGAATGAATATTAAAACAATTATTGAATTAGGCTTTCGTATGAATCGCCCGGATAGTGTTATCGGCCAAGGCGGATAAAACCCTGTCCGATTTGTATAATTCCTTGGATCATTCTTAGCCTCTCATTCAATAATATTCTGAACTAACCCGGTAAAGATTGCTAATTTCTTTGCTAATTTGGCCATCCTCTTTTTTTCTCCGTTTAGCGTCGTCCGACCGACCAAAATTTTTGGCATTTCAGAAAAAAAAAAAGAAGTAACAACGTAGTTAAACCATTTTTCACTTGAAATAA
Source organism: Porites lobata (assembly GCA_942486035.1). Classification (NCBI taxonomy): domain Eukaryota; kingdom Metazoa; phylum Cnidaria; class Anthozoa; order Scleractinia; family Poritidae; genus Porites; species Porites lobata. The sequence continues at coordinate 826,455 of CALNXK010000140.1, read as the reverse complement.
TTCTTTTAATCTGAAACATGAGCACAGTATCAGTGTAGAGAACACTGAACAAAAAGCAGGAACAAAAACAGGAACATTTTTTTACAGTATATTGTGCATTTTGTTAATCCAAATATGTAAATGTTGACTTTTAACGTCATCCTGGGGTAACAGGGCCTCCTGTTCCGAGACTCCTTGTGATTTTTTTTTTAGAATTTTTTTTTTCAATCTGACCGACCGACCCAATATCAGGAAACGCATTCGACGCTAAACGAAAAAAAAACAACAACAACAAAGGGGATGGCCTTTGGAAAAATTTAAGTCGAACTGTTAGGTAGCGCGAAGGTGAAAACCAGCTTTTCTTCTTCTAGCTTATTCAAAAGGTGATATCTTTCATACTGGCGACATTTTGGGTACGTTTCGGGTACGTTTACAAGCTTAAATTAAATTTAGCATATTGTCTAATGATTGAGTCAGAAAGGTGATCGCTGGGGAAAGCAGTGTCCACTTTCTTCTTCACTGCATTTAAGAACTGATTTTGTTTTTAATATAATCCGACATCCTAGTTTATACGGCGGATTGATATCCATCAAGAAATAAATTGGAGTTTATTTGTAATACAATCAATGGTATAGTTCAACTCTGAGTCGTCATCCTTCAGTTTTGCAGAGCACCAAAATTTAGCTTCAACTTTTACCGATAAAGTTGGTTCCCTTCTTGTCTCTCGCACAAACTCATGTTTATTGTGCAGCATATTAAAAATGTAATAATATTAAAGATGACGATGATAATAATGATAATGATAATGATAATGATAATGATAATGATAATGATAATAATAATCATAACAATAATTTATAGCAGATCCTCCGCGCCACGGACACCTCTCTAATACGGTCACCTCTCTTTTACGGACAGTTTCCAATGTCCCGACAAAATTCTCATTTGTTTTCTTTTAAAAAAGAACCCCTCTGTAATAAGGGATCTCTCTAATACGGACAAAGGACATTTAATCTCGGCGCCAGAGAGATAAATTCATATAAACTTAAAATCCTATTACCGACACAGCGGTGATCAGATGAATTCCGAATCCTCAATCAGGTGAATCTGCACAGGGTGAATCCCGTCTTCTCTGGCTGATGAGCTATGCAAGGTGATATAAAGCCCAGGCAATCGCTGTATACCAAACAACGATTTGCGAAAGGTGTACAGACGATCTTTTCTATTACATTTTGTACTCTAGTAACTGTTTACTGCACTTGCAAAATAGCGAAAAACGCCTTCAGAATTGTGCTTTACTTTACAACTTTTTTCGTGTGGCATTTCGCTGTAGCTCGTTTCGTTTTAAAACAGTACTTTGTCTGTAGCTGAGATGTACAATGTTTTATGCTACTGAAAGTCATTGTCTTTGAATTGTGAAAGAATAACTTTAAATGCAGTTTAAAGACGAGTGTGAGCCCGGTTTTAGCTACAAAACACTTAAAGCTGTAAGTGGAGTCATAAAACTGACGTCATCTTAGTGACCTCTTTTATACGGACACCTCTCTAATACGGCCTCTTCGCTCTGTCCCTTCGGTTTCCGTATGAGGTTCGACTGCATAAACGGAACGAATTTTTCTTCTTTTTTGACACGAAAGCGGCAGTCACTAAATCCCCCGCGGTTTCATTTTCATACGGCTGCTCGACGATCGCTAAAAAGAAAATAGAGGTTCTATGAACAGGCTATGGTCCGGACCAGATTCTTTGGTACTTGGAGAGAATAGTGATTTCAAAACATAGTTCAATTTATTATATCTGTGCAAAACGACAACACAAGGGTCTAAACAACATTCTTAGTTTACGCCCCTAAGATTTTACTACATTTGAAAAACGAACCCCCCATTTCCACTGACTTTGAAAACTTTACCCCCCTTAGCCATAAATAACTTACAGTCCCTAAAGTCAACAAAGATATGCTCTTTGTGCAGCATTTCGTATTTTTAAATTCATCATAAAACAGTTCGAAAACAGCAGCAGGGGAAATTTTGAAACACAAAATTAAAATAAATACAAGAGCCAATAAAAAATAACATCAATGAAAAGGAAACATGTAAAATGTTCTGGCTAATTTTCACATGACAAACTGCGTTAGGTCGCGGTGGCGCAATCGGGTAATCCGTCAACTAAGCGTTTGATCTGACGGGTCGTGGATGAGTCGGTTCAAACCCCGCGTAAGCCAAAACGAATAATTAATTATTCCTTGAATAAATTAAATTATTTGATGTAGCAGAAAGAGCTCGAAGTGATCTCGAGATACCTCGAAGTAATTCCGGTCTCACTGCGTGAAAGAGCCGAAACACCCGAAACTAGTGCATAAGTTTATAGCTATTTTTCACATTTCAAACTACCTTGGGCCGCAGTGGCGAAATCGGCTAATCCCTAAACTCTGATCTGACGGGTAGCAGGTGAGCCGGTTCAAACCCCGGGCGCGCCAAAAATAACTATTATTTCTTCCTCGAGTAAAATAAAGAAAAAATCAAAGAACTCGCAGTAATCTCGAGATATCTTGAACTAATTCCTCTCTCTTTTCGGGACATTCAGAAGCAACTTTGGGACATTCCTGATCGCCGCGAATCTTTTTCTTGGCGCTCGGCCCAAGTAATAATGATAATTACAATGATCATGGTAAAGATAATGATAAGGATAATGAGAGTGATCATGGTAAACCTAATGCTAATGGCAATGGTATTGATAATAGAGAGGAGAAGTCGTTACGTCATGTTGCCATGGTAGCAAAATTTTCGGATGACAACAAACCGAAAACTTCACTTAAAAGGCGAATTCGCACAGCTTCAAACTTCATCGATTTTATTCAATTTCATTTAATTTGGCATATGTTGGTGAAATTTCCCGGGTTGAATCCGAAAGGACCGTATCTAAGTTTAGAAGAGGAAAAAGACAACTTTTGTGTTGTGTTCACCTACTCCATAAAGCAAGCGTGTGAAATTAGGAAGTTTCGTGTCGCAGGGGTGCAACGACGGTAAAAAAAATGTACAAAATAGCGTGATGCACGTGCAAATTTGTTGTTTTGTCAATAAAAACCTTTTACTTTTTTTGCCGTTCTCCTTCCGTCGCCGTCGTCGTTGGTTTTGTTTTCATCCAGAAATAGTGCTACCATGGTGACCTGACGTCATACTTCTCCTCTCTATGACAACGACAATAGCAATGCAATAACAGTGATAATGATAATGATTGAATAGATCCGTTGCTTGACTTTTTCAGGTCTTTAAGCTGGTATTATGATGCAGCACTTAGTTGCTTTTATCTTTACCACCATTTTCATCAGATGTTCAATGATGACGACACATGGCTTAGAACAATGTCAAGTTCAGTCAGTATCAATATACGGTTATTACCTGACTGGTCACGTTATTTATATAAAAACTTGTGCAAGTCTCTCTGAATGCGTGATTTTGTGTTCGTATGAGTTCCGTTGCAAGAGTTTCAATTTTCGGTTAATGGATAAGTTATGTGAATTGAACGATGCGGACAGATTTACTCACCCGGTGGATTATGTGCCGATGGAAGGATTTCTGTATAAGGACACTACCGAAAAGCATAGAAAGGTCAGTTGTCATTTGGCTAATTAATCCTTTATATTTTGGAATAATTTGCCAGAAATATCATATAATTATATAGTTTTTCGTTACCAAAAAGTCCGCTTTATCATTACCTGAAGGTCATGGGCCATCAAAAATTAAAATCCAAAACTAAAAATTTCATCTCTTTAAAGAACCATCTTTGATTTTTTGTAGTGCATGGTTGCACTGAACATTTAGATATTGGAAGCGGTTCGTGAGGAATTTTTAGACCATCCTCTTCAGGTTGCAAGGGTGTTTTTTTTTGTCCGGGATGGCTTTCAATCCTAAAAACCTTTGGCCAATGCTAATTAAATGTTTCACTTGGCAAATTTATATTCAAAGCATCCAGGCTAGAGGTATTTTTTACTTGTGTTGTAAATTTTATTACTAATTAACAGCCCCTCATGTCGCTTTCACGGATTTATCAGCATTTTGCTTCAGGTAGCTATAAATTAAAATAATGTTTACTTCACACGGGTTAGTATTTCATTCCACTTGGTTAGTTGTCATTTACAAAATTTTGATAAGTATGGATAGTTCAATTTTCACGCAGAATCCTGGCTTCGGATCCTGCGCGGAAATTCTCCGGGAGTTCCCACAAGCTCAAAGCACCTACTACTGGCTGAAGATCGGAGACAGAGATGCCCAAGTGTATTGTGATATGGGAAAGTACGGTACGTGTACAAGTAAATGCACATCAAAAATTTAATATTAGCAATACCTGAATACCTACCTACCTGATTTACAGATAATTCCTTTTTCACTAGAGCAATACGAATCAAGCAGACTCTTGTTCACTTACCTTCACTTTAACTCTAATGCCCATTACCTGAAGAAAACCTTGTAGTAGATAAAGAAATGTTCCTTTTCTTACTTCAGTTTTTGTTGTTGTTCAGTTGTTGATGTTTGCTTAGCTGTTTGTTTGTTTGTTACTTAATTTACTTTTCTTGTCCCAATCTATCTTTCCCGGGTAATCTAGGGGGTGGATGGACATTGGTTGCAAGCATTAGCTCAACAAATCATCATCATTTACAAAGGATTGAAAACTACTGCTTCAACTCAGTACTCTGTGTTCCTTTTAATGAAACTATCATCAAGGCGAGGAAATTAAGTGACCAGGAAATTCATAAACTAGCTCAGATCGAGGGTATGGATGATTTTTTAATTCTTTAACTTGTTCTTACCTTGTGTGGTCACTGGTGTACAATCGATTACAAAACGTTGCATGAATAGTATAGACCATAAAAAATAATGCATTTGCATAATTAGAATGAATACACACTTACGACGTAAGCATGAAAGCGAGGCCTAAGGGCCACATTGCAATTAGATTGCCAAAAGAGCACCCAACAACTACGACAAAAAATAGTTCTCACAAATGCTGCGCAGCTGCGCTTTGAAATAATCGTTCCCATAATAGGAAAGACTTGACGTTTCATTCAATTCCGAACGATCTTTGCCGAAGGTTAGTTTCTTCACTGTCCACTTTCCAACGCAGGTTCATTTATTGTAGCTGCTCCAGGAATATCTCTTGGAGTTAATTATAAATCTCTAAATCACAAATCGTTCTCGTTTTCTCCGCTCTATCTACTTTTTTTTTTAAGTTTGCGGGAAATATGGTGGCCATTAGGCCTCGCTTTCATGCTTACGTCATAAGTGGTTATATTGTACGCTAATAAAATCTTTTGAGGGAGAGCAACGTGTTTCTTCAGTCTTGATGGCGCTGAGACCAGATGGAAAATAGCTAAGTACTATTCTTGTTTTAATTAACATTTGGCTGTTATTTTTTGAACAAATTAATGTGCAAAAATTCTGTACGTATTTCTGTATAAAAAAAACACGATGGTATGCGTAATGACCCTTAATTTTAATGTCTTGTAACCGTCGTCACCAGATCACTAAATTTTAATAAATCTGTGCAAGGAGTAATGAGCACTTACAGAAAGATTAATTCTGGTACAAAATTACAATGTATTTTGAAAAACCCAATCAAACAAACAGTCAAAAAAAGGACGAATATCTTTGCGAGACTATCGCTCCACCCCTAACCTCCCCGTAAGCTTCTATGCATCAGTATAATTAATTTCCTGATTAGTATTTGTATATTATGGGACAGTATTTATCTGCATAATAACCTTCCATACATAACCACTATTGCACCAGGTTCTTTCCGAGTTGATGTCTTGGGGTCTGGAAACAAAGTAAGCCATACCCTATTCTATCAGGTTAGTGCTTAAGGTAGATTTATGAGGGTTATCGGCCTGAGTCGAGGGGTTGATATTGTAACACATTACCACAAACTAGGGGCCCGAATAACTGACAGCGGCAGTAACGTCGAGTAATTCTGAGTCACAATCTGCTATTATACCATCAAACCGACCTATTTTGTCTACATATCTCAAATGGTCAAAGGTGGACTTCGTTGATATACTCCGCCTTGCCTAGTCTCTCGGCCTCATTATTCCGTGCGGCCAAAGCGTTTCGCGAGTCAATTGGTCCAAGCGAAAATGTGAGGCCTAGAAAAAAAAACTCAAAAGTGAGGCAAAAGTGAGACAGCTTAATGGCGGTGTTTACTTCCTTGGTCCCTAGGCCTCGTCGGATGTTGAGCTGTCAAAATCAGATTAATCAGATCTTACAGGGAATACGACACCGAATGTAAATAACCACCCTCTGAGCATTTTCCCCTAGCCCGCATCCCAGGGAGAGCTTGCTCGCATGCTATTCAAAAGAATCTTGTTCCCAATCACTTTCTTTTCTGATTTTAAGATTCCAAGTGGACGAGAAAAATTCAACTCCTCATGTAGCGGTAAACTGTAAGTACAACTTATCATTTTTAGTTTTCTTTTTTTTTTCTGGTGGAAAAAGATTCATGCGAGAAAAATGAAGCTGCCTGATTACTTTGAAGAGTGGGGCTGCGCTATTAGGACTGATCGTTCATCCACACGTACTTGAACCGTTTATTAAGTTTTTTATGACTTATTTAGAAGGCGAGTTTTGTTTCGCAATATTTCCAACCTTCCTTTACTTTCTCGCCTACATTTTCCCTAAAACTGATGCAATCTAGACGGCTAAAAAATATTGCGTGTTAATGTGACAATCGAAAAGACAGCGTTAAAGGCGATTAAATGACCATAATTTCTGAACCAGACTTTAAATAGTTTCCTTCATCTTTGAAAATTTTTTCACAGAAAAAAGAGCTATCTTTTTACAAATAACTTTTATTAAGTTTCTATGATCATCATCATCATCATCATCTTCTTCTTCTTCTTCTTCTTCTTCTTCTTCTTCTTCTTCTTCATCATCTTTATCTTCATATTCATTTTCATTTTCATTTTCATCTTATTAGCCTGCTTTGTTTCTTGCAGATGTCCACGTATTATCATTTCTTGTATCTATCCATATCAATGGGAGACAAACAGTTGTACCAGTATCGATCAGGGATATCAAATCTATGATGGAGAATGTCACAGAGGTCAGAACATGTAAAATCTAAAATTTAAAGTGAGGCAGTTTATTTATTAATATATTCATTTTTTATCCAACATTAAACAAACGAAAATTTACATATTGCTCTACCCGTAAATGGCAGAGCAAACGTAGGTGGCCTTGTTCAAAACAGGTTCCTTGTAAGGTCTTATAATAATCTTCCAGTTTCCAGCTTCAAATTGTACTAACCTTTTCTTTTTTCTTTTAGTGTTTGATGGCCATGATAACCAAGAGTGTGGTGGTTCCAGTTATTGGAAATCATCTTGTTTTGGTAAGCAACGAACGATTCAATCATGCAAATATTCTGGCTCCATAACATACAGCTAACGTCGGACGTTCATCTCAATCAAACACGTCCTACATTCAGCAGTTACGTCTGTCGTTACGTCTTCGGCAAAAAGCTTCTTATGTATGGTGTACTGCTTTTCGCCTATTTTATATAGCGGAGCCTCCATGCGCGCGATCGTAGCTCCATACCTAAGAGAAAATGGAAAACTCCCGTCGTCCCTCATGGGCTATTGATTCAGAGCCCATTCAGGCTCGAGGAATAATTGTTAAATATTATGTTTATTCGGAACAAATTCATTCAAGGTGATGGGAATATTTGCCAGGAAATTTCGTAACGGCTGTTTTCACACCAGTGGATAATCCATCTTTAAAATCCGTCAAAATTGGCGGAAGAACAGATGGATAAAGTCAGGTGGATTGTCCATCCAAAATTAAGACTGTTCTATTTTCAAATTAACACGTATTATCTATCTGACCCGAATTATCTAATGGATAATCCGTTTCAGACGTATAATCCGTCTCTAGTGTGGATACGGTCAAAGAGTTGAAATCATCGCCACATCAGCTTTTCGTCATGTTGTACCACAAAAAAAAAAAATAAAAAGAAGACTAGTTAACTAATTTATTTCCATTCATCGTTAATATAATCGTAAAAATAATAACGATAATTATGATGATGATTATAATCATAATAGTAATATTACGCTAATAATTTTATAAAAGTGTCCTTTGGTATTTTGGCCCGCACAGGTACAAGTTTTGTCTATTTCTTTTGCCAGATTCCAAACGTGCGTTATATGGCTTTACCTGTAACCATACTGATTGGCATGACAATCGTGGAATATTTTACAGAAACTATGGTATGCTATACGTGAAGTGAAACTGGTCGAGTTGGAAAGAATCCTTCGATTTCCCGTCTTTGCAAGAAGAGTTCCGGTTTCCCATTTACTCCATGACAGCATATGCCACAATTGAACGAGTAAAATGAAAACGGAATTTTTTCATAAAAAATTTTGATAAAAAAACCACAAAATTAATGGGTCATTCATAGGTCTTCATAGGCTAGACAAAGGTAATAGCCTAGGCGAAAAGGAAGTCGTCGAATTGCATTTAGCTGCGCTAGGTAACGCTACACTATGACGGAAACCAATAAGCAATAAAAATAAATATAATGTGTTTTGTACAATAATAATTGATTAAAAAATAACAAAAGCTAAAGCTAAGGTGACTTTAAGGAGGAGGCAACTACGAACTGAGAGCTGTTGTGTTAGAAGTGGACAACACTGACCAACACTGATTACTACTTCGCAAACGGAAGACAGGTCAAGCGATTCATCACAACAATAAACCTCAAGGAGAACTGAAGACAAGAAGAAGAAGAAGAAGTTGTACATTTATTTATTTATTTTTGAAAAACTTCTGCCTTGATAATTTGCGATTATATGTATTTTTTTCCCGATGAATACAATTGCTAGTTGTTGTATGTACTTTCAAACAGCGCACGAGTATAAGTGTGTTTAAATAGATGTAGTTACGCCACCGCTGTCAGAACTCTATCCGAAACTCCTGTGTTATTTTTTAAGACAATGATTCATTTTATGAGTTGTAGTTCATATAGACAAGTTTTGTATGTATAATATACCAAAACAGTTCAAGGTATTAGGTGTTTGTAAATATTTGGCATAAATACACGAGTGATATTTCGAAATTGTTATACGTAATTTGAGACAATTTTGAAATATCGCGAGTGGTATTTATGCCAAATATCACTTACAAATCATGCTATTATTTGTTTATACTACCACGCGGAAAGGTTTTGTAATTTTCATATGTAGGTATTTCAAATTAAGCTGAAATACCACTGCTCTAAGCCAATCAAATTGCAGAAATTTCTCATGTAGTAGTATAATATGTTAAATCATGGGCACACTTACCCTAGCAAAGTGAAAGACCTTTTACAAACTTAACTGGTAACCGGATGTTAGTTACCAGCCGTATTGTAACACGTGATTGTAACACCAGATTGAGGCTGCATTGCACATCTATTGCATCAGCCCACATCATGGTGAAGTGAGTGGATGGAAGTTTTTGTTGGAAGAGATTTGACTTTAGGTTTTTCGTATCCACGGAAGAACTATGGCCACTCTTAGAACAAAATTAAGGGTCTGGATCAATAAGCAACATGACAATTCGTAAAAGATACATTTATAAGTCCTTGCTTCTTTAAAATACAGGAGAGCTTTCTATGTCTAATGGTGACAAGTTGAAATGAAATTGTTCGAGGAAATTTAGCAACATTAACGCATTTGCACTATCTTAACTTTTAAAACGAGCGGGGAGACGTTTAAGTAAAGTAATGATGTACCGAGTGTATTCTTTGCATATAAAAAGTTAACGTTGAAGTATCGTGTTACAATGTTGAAATTATTCAGGTTCTGCTCTAGTTTACAGTGCTGTAAACAATAAACTCAAAATATGTCTCTCCGCATAAAGCTACTCTTGTAAATGTCATTGACAGGCCATTAGGCTTCCTGGGACTGGGGCGAGGTTCTGGAGGCCCCCCTCTATAACTTTAAAACCACTTATGATACTACCACCAAATTTACACAAAATAATGCGCTCATCATTTTCAACATCTTGTCATAATTTCTTTAACTATTAAATTTTTATGAGGACAAGTCGCAAAATTTAAAGGTCATAGCCTGAGAGGCTGATCAGAAGGCGTATTGAACAGTTTTGAGGTGTGCCTCAAGAGCCTTTCCCTGGTGTGAATAGACTAGGGTTGTTGATTCAAATTGTAAAGTTGTAGAGCAAGCAGGATTTCCAGTAGAGTCAAAGTGGATCCACTTTTATTTTTCTCATTGACACTCACGGACTTAGGCTGCATCACCCCGCCAGCAACAGAATCTTTCTTTCGCTTGCTCGAATAAAAGACAAAAAGACGCTCTGCAAGCTCGCAGTGTGAGGCTGCATTTGTTGAGCGATATCTTCTCTGGTGTACCTGCCACTTAATCCTTTTTTTTTCTATGTTCAACACAGCCTGTTCTCAACTCAATCAAACAGCTGTAGAATTAGATAGATTTTTGCTTTATTGGCCAGAGCAGGAGAACGTGTTACCGCAGAATTTCTTTTCGTAAACGATCAATGCCATTTTTAAGAGACTTTGAAAACTTTGGCCTGTCATCCCGGGCCTGTTATTAAGAGCTACGGTGTTTCTACTTAAAACGAAACCCTAATTATTAACGTAAGTCCAGCTTGAATTTAAATTTCTTTCTTTCTAGGATTACTGCAAAATGTATACAATTTTTTTACCATATTGAAACGGAGAAATTCTATCACGTCTGTCATAACGTAAAAAGGGTTAGTTACCAACGATGACATCAATATCAACTATTAAAAGAATGGAAGCGACTGTTACGAAAGGTAAACGGGTGAAGTCCAGTCGTACATGTATTTGCAAATTTTAAATAGAACTTAAAGGTTCTAAAGTTGAAAAAGACGGTTAACCTGAATAATTGCAGATAATTTCAACACTGAGCAAGCCGTATATATATATATGAAATGAAATATCGCTAATCAAAAACTGCAAAATTGCTCTCGGGCATAAATATGTTTCGGGCCCGAGTCAGGCTCATTTTACCCCCAGCCGCTAGGGGAGGATTAAAATGAGTTCTCTATTACTATTATTATCACTTTAAAGGGCATTGATCGGCAATAAACACCGCGGCAAAACGTCTACGCATGCTCCAGGTTGAGCATTTCCGGTCTCTATTAACGGTCTCTATTTCAGTCACACTTTCCAGTCAGATCAAAGTTTCCCGCGCGCTCTCGGCTTCATTCTGTGTGCAGCCAGGGGCACCCAACGATAATTTTCGGAAAATTATCTGTTCGGAAGACGATTTTAATCGATTTGAGGTCTAGAATTTTCGGATCATTTTCTGAAAAATTTCTTGCTTGCCTGCCTCTCCTAGGATTTTCGAACTTCAAAAAAATTGTATAATTGCCCATTTTTAACGGATTTTTACCCTAAAAAGGTCACCTAGAATTTTCGGGAGCCTTTTTTCTGGCTGAAATTTTCGAAAAGGTAAATTTTGATCCCTATAATTTTCGGATCACTATACTTTCAGCTAGGAAATCCGAACAGATGAAAAATTTTTAGGGGATGAAAATAAGCCTTTATCTGCCGTTTAAATACTAAAGTATGTTCAACAATGCTATGTGGTTTTGAACTATATTCTCGTTGGGTGCCCCTGTGCAGCTTGTGGTTCAGTTGTTCTGCTTTATGCTCCTCGTGTTTTTGACTATTTTGTAGTTATTGAAATTGCTTTTGTGGATAACCAGGCACAGATCACTGAAACAATTAGTCGATTAGATTCAGTAAAGGTAAGATGATAATAACTCAGTGTGTAATTTTGGCTAGAGCGTCAGGTAAACTGATTTTCGTTCACGAAAATAAAGTTTTTGACTGTTATTTTTCACTTAACCTGGCTGAAACTAAGACATAAAATTAAGACGTTATCATTGCAAGCTTGTGTGTTGCAGTTCTAATTTTCAGTTCTCCAGTTTCTCAGTCTGCATGTGTTAAAGCCGATTCAAACTTTATTTGGAAAACGACAACACACAATCGCTTTGTAGTTTTTTTTACCAGTGGGTTTTACCGTGTTTTAAAACGAAACTCTTCTGGGTTGATTGCCATGAAACATAAGCTTAATTATACTGTTGAGCCGGTTGGCAGCAAGTTGACAACTCTATTTATTTATTTTTTCATTCTCAGAATCAGAGAGCGAAAGCTGGTTCAGTGGCTTTTAGAAGTCGAACTTTTCATGCCATGTATTTAGCAGCTAGAAGTTTCGTGTTTGCATGAGATGCAGCCGAGCCGCACAGTCTGAAATTATTGAAGTCTTCAACAAAAGAACAACCATGTAAAAGAATTAAATAGGCATTTTCTTGAATGAAAGTCATTTATAGGCATGTTTAGTTTCCCGGTGACTGCAGTCATCAAAGTCAAAGTTGTTATTAAATCCCGCCCATCTTTTGTTTTGAGTTCTTGTTTTCTCTGATAATAAAACAAATTATTGAACGGAATAAAATTTTATTTCCTGGTTTTAGCGTTTTTTTATGATAATGATGACGTCTTTATTTTGGTTTCTTTCATAAGTATTGTTATTCTTTTCTTGGTTGTCGCCTTCTCCCAAATTAACTTATGCCAAACCAGTAGCATGCAAGAAAGCCAGTAAAAACAAATTCGTCTTGTCGAGCGCTCGCGACCTGCAAACTTCAAACATCATTTTCACCGTTGGTGCAAACAGATAACCATGTGGTGCAAAAGTTTGAGAATAGAAAAATATATAAGCTTTCGAATGAAGTGATTTTTTTGGCCCCCTTTTTTGTCTGTTTCGCCCTTTTTGCTTTTAAACTTGGAGCGACGGCAAAGTTATGCTTACGCTATTGGTTTATATACTAGACCGGAAATAAAAAGCTGACCGGATATTAAATTTTGCGCTCATGCGCATTGCGTTTTGCCGCGGTGTTTCGGCAATATAGCCTGCGTCGCAGACGTAATTTAACCTCGGTTAGTAACCGAGTTTTTGCACAGGCTAAGATTTAGCCTGGTTTTCATATGTCGGGAAAATCGCAGACGATCGGGGATTTTACTTTTTGCCGACCATCCCAGATTTTGCCGATATATCGGATAATCGCCAGAAGTCTGTCCCATATTCTCGAGAGATGCCATGTTTATTTGTGATAGGGAGACTGGAGCCCAGCAATTTAGGGGACTGGTAATGAACGAAATCCATCGCCGACGTCCCCGACGGTACAATTTTGAGTTTTCATTTGTCGGGAATGATCGCCGACCATCTCAGAAATCTGGGACGCGTCGGGAAAATTCTGAAACGTTTCAGATTCTCCAGATTTGTCCCCGTCCATCCCAGACGAACGGGGATATCTACGATTTGGAGTTTTCATTAGTCGGCAAAATCTGGGACAGTCGGGAGACAGTAAAATTTCCGATCGTCTGGGATTTTCCGGACATATGGGCTTTTGATGACTTCAAAAAATGAGACGGACTGAGTCTATCATGCATGCATCACGCGAGCATTCCAGCTTACATGTTGAATGACTTTTATTTTTGCCCGAAACTGGCTAGTAATTACAATATCGTGAAAAAATTATAATAGACTTGAAAGCTTACTTGTTAAATATACTTGTGTACAACTGTTAAACTAACAGTTTGGCATAATTAGTTCAACTGAATACGTTTGGCTGGAAGCCGTAAAACATGCATGCACTTCGTCGCTGACTACAGAGCTACTACAGGCATTATTACATCAGAAGCTTCGCTAACCTTTGTAGATTCTCTTTCTCTAGCTAAGGAGATTAAGAAATTACAAATTGTTTGTTGTTTTCGTTGTGTTTTGAGCCATGATTTGAGCTTTGAAAATGGCTTCGGGATTTCTTTGACAAGCCATACAAGAACACGTCGGCGTAAACATTACAATGGCTTCTCGATTCTTATTGGAATGAATGTTTAATTCGATCCATTCTTTTTATTGGCTTATTTCAGCACTTTAGCCCGAAAAA
>CALNXK010000140.1:777500-802500 GCA_942486035.1 Porites lobata | reverse complement strand
TTATCATTTTCTTCATTATAAAAAGTTGCTGCTTTTTGTCAATGCCAATGTCAGTCATCATGTCTAAGAACGTGGAGCATTCGTCGGAGAAAACACCAAGGGAGCTCATGGAGAGATTTGCAAATTTCACACATCTGTAATTTCTACTCATTTCTTTGATCAAGTTCAGATATTTTTCTTTTTTACACGCTGCATTGTTGTTGTTGTTAATAATAATAATAATAATAATAATAATAATAAGTTATTTAAATGGCGCCATTTCTGCTAGATAACCAATGACGCTCAACAAGGTTACTAAAAAGGGAGAGAAAAATCTAAAAAGTTACTACATAAGAAAAAACATAAAAAAAATCTAAAGGGAACGGCTAAATAAAAAGGTCTTCACTCTATTCTAAAAAGAACTGAAGCATACCTCGATGATGTAAACCCCTCCAAATGTGATATCCCACATCAAGGCTAGTGCAGGTATTTGTCTCCCATTTGTAAGGATAATGATATGAGATGATTATGCGGGGACATCTAGGGTACAAACCAAACAAATAAAAGAATATTCGTTCTGAGGAAAGAGGATGGCTTGTTGCTTTATATCATAGGTTTAACCAATCTAAGGGCGGGCTGGCTATATCACTTATTTATAATGAAACAATTTTCATAATTATAATATTTACATTGCAGTCATCTGCTTATCTATTCTTGAACACATAAATGAAATTAACGATGCGCCCCTCGTAAAAGGAATCAGCTCTCGCTACGCGCTTGGTAATTATCTTTAAGAAGGCTTGGGAGCTCAGGCATTATCCTATATCAAGAGCCAAAGTATCTTAGAAACGTCTGATAACCCAAACGAGCCGGTTACACTGTATTGATTCGGAACGTTTCAAAGTAAGTTTTATACAGTGCTACACCATCGTGTACTACGAAAGTACATAGTAATAAAATGCCTTGTCAAATCTTCAGTTGATAAAACATTATGCTTCTGGTATATTTTACTTTAAGTATCCTTTAGATTTTTAGACCTTACAGTTTTTAAATAACGGTATGTATTTTTACTTGTATCTTTAATAAAACAATTAAAATATTAGGCTGTACTTCATTAGCAACAGGTATGTGACTTGTTGTGTGTTCATGGCAAGCAGTATATCATTTATTTACCCTAACACGTTTAGTCAATCAATCATCATAAGTTAAAAAAATTATGAAACTATAATCAATGGTTATGAAATGAGAAAAGCTTACTCGGGATGGGTTCCACCGCGACAAGCGGAATTAAAATTCTCTGGTCCCTGAGGAATCTAGGAAAATTAAGAGACGTTTACTGGTTACAAACATTGTTTATGTTATTAAAATTTGTAAAGAGTTCCTTTCAAGAACCAATGCGGTTCTGGTTGGCACATGAACATTTATAGGTCGTTTGTGGGAGCCCCTAAAGGAGGGTCATAATCCCAGGCGTCTTTAGCGGAGACCATGGAAACAGGGGATAAGTATCTCGGCGTGACGAAAGCCATGCAGGGAAGATTAATGCGAAAGATGTAGAGCTTTACCGAACGGGCTGGTCTCCGAATTCTATTATTTTGAAACAAGTGAATGCTCGATCAGTGCCTGGAAAAAAGAAGAAAACAATTTCGATGGTAAGGCTATGTAAATTATCATTTTATGGAATTTTGTCTCGTGATGATCATGCGGTTTATTTTCGGCGATGATTGAAATGACACGCTTTGTTGATCACGTTTCGCCGAAAACGATTTAAAAAGATTATTCGACTGCCGATAAAAAAGGGCATAAAAAACTTATAGCAAGGAAATCCTGTTTCGTGTAGGAAGCCACGTTGTTGCAAGGCGAAGAGGTAGAAGGCAAGTGAATTTAAATTCCCGTGAATTGAGGAATCGATGTTTTACGGCGGATTCACTTTGTTGTATGTATTTAATTGTTATAAATTTTCGCAGTTGTTAAGATGTTATCAGGGTCGCATTGCACTTTGTAAGTACTTGAGATTTCAATGACTTAACCTTCAAGTATTCGTTAAGTATGAGTCACGGATGTGTTACGGGTAGCTTTGTCGTTAGTATAAAACGCGGACTGCGAACTTGGGACCACGGACTGAACTGGGTATACAACACGGACTAGCTATAAAATGTGGACTATATAGAAACTACAGACTGAGTATAAAACACGTACTAGGTATAAAACGCGGACTACGGACTGTGTATATAAAAACAGCTTTAGAAAGGTAAAACTGAGAGAAACGGATAGCGGACTAGCGTAAAGCATTAGCACCAGCTCCTTGCCTTACACACAAACATTCCTTTAGTTGGTCACGCAGTCTATTCTCCCTAACGTAAGCGTGGAGAAGGATTGCATACTGTACGGGCAAGGAAGGTTATGCCGCTACTCGATCAAGGCAACTGAAAATGAAACCCTCAATTTTATAAAAAGGAGGAGTTAGGAGAGAATTCACTTTACAGAAGATATAAAATTGAGAGGCACCGAATTTTAAAAAAAAAGATAGTATAGGTGTTAGAGAGAGTAAAATTCTTATAGATACCACAATTCTATTTCAAAGCCTTGGAAATATCAAGAAATGAAGAACCCAGACGAGAAGGTCAAAATAGTTTTCCAGTTAGTAAAACGGAAGGCATACGAGGTTTCTGACTATTGTATGTACCAAAGGCAGTCAATGGTTACTGTGTACAGGCTAGCTAGCTAGCTTTTTTTTTCTCCTTCCCCACATGGTCCCTATGGCTTCCACGCCCGAACACAGACTCATTAAGAATTAATTAATTGCCCCCTTATTTCTTATCTCATCTCCAAGCGAGTTCGAGTCAACACTTTTACTGAGAGCGTCTTATTTCATATCGTATCTCCAAGCAAGCGACACTTTTGTGAGCGTTCTTGTTTTATTTGAAAGCACAAGATGAAAAATGTTCTCTTGCTAAAAATCAGTCTGTTGGTGCAAATTGGTGAGGAGATATATATAAGCAACTTTATGCTCCAATCACTCCATAATGAGGGCCTGTTTATGGTATGGAGGTGGGGGATTCCAGGTAGGTGAGGTAACCCGCTTAGGAGGGGGGAGGTACATAATAGGGAGGAGGGAGAAATGGCCCGAAAAAGTAGGGAGGAGGGAGAAATCGGGGCGAAAATGTAGAGAGGAGGGAGAAAATGAAATGTTGGGAGTAGGGAGATTACAATGAGAAGGTAATTTTATGGCTTTTCTTTAACTTGTGTCATGACAAGGCCGGATGGGGGGACAGAGAAAATGGTGTACACTACAATCCCCTTAGGTCTCCTAGGACTCCCTGGGTCGGACTTAACCAAGAAAGCATGGGATCAAACTTGGACGCATCTCAGGTTACCAGGTTTTTAAAACTTGGTGACGACAGTCGTAACACACAACTCCTTCACTTAGTTGTAAAGGAAGTTCTCTGTCCTTCAGAGCTTTGCTCTAACTAATAGCTGGCCCTTAAAGGATTTTCACTTGCGATATGATATTCCTTAAAGATTTCTCTTAGCCGTCGTTGGTTTTGTATAAGGTGGATTTTCCCATAGTATTTTCTTCAGTCTATTGAAACCGCTATTTGGTAACAAATGGTAGTGGCTTTTTACGTGCAGATTTGTTGCTCTGTTGAAGGGCTGTTTTCCTGTCGGCGAGTTTTAACTCAGAGAGGTACTTTCTCGCAATAGGGACCGGGTAGCCTCTTTTTACCTGGCGATTTTCGAAATCTTTGATAGTTTCCTCAAAAGTGGTTTGAGCATGAGAGGAACAGACCTTAGACCCATGAGCGCTTCTCCGTCAATGAAGCATTTCTTCACGCCTGGTGGTTGCCACAAGTACGTGAAAGGCTTCTGTACGTTGGCTCATGGGCCCCTGGTTGTGTTCCTTGTTGAATCTAATCCCTTTGTACACTTTTGTGTCCAAGAAAGTGATCTCTGTTTCTTACATCTTAGCCGTGAATTTGATAGTATTTGCCTTTTCCACAATTTTGGCTCTTTATTTTGTCTAGGTTCCATAGGCAGGTGTCTCAATATATCTTTTCCAAAACAGCGGTTCAATTAGCCTGGGTGCCCAGAGACTTTGGTAAAGCCGTCTAAAGTGACCCGCGTGGAAAGCTTTTTTTCTCGCGGCTTCGCCTCTAGTGACTTCTGCCTTCGGCCAAAGATCTGTTGGCCTGCAGCGACACCGAAGCATCTCGCCGCACCCGAGAAAAATCCTCTGGTGACCAGGGTGCGGTTCAATACAACTATGTCTCAATATCTGGTCTTCTATTATGGCCATTAAGATGTTAGCAAAAGCAACGGCCATCTTTGTTCCCATGGCTGTTCCATCGGTCTGTAGGTAGTTGCCACCGCAAAATTGGAATGAGTTTTCGTTATATAAGATAAAGTATTTCTCTTAGATACCTGATAGGTACCCCGGGGGTTGTGGGGGGTATTCCCGGGAATTTTTGGTGGGCTTGAGCCGCCCGGTTCTTAATATCCTGACCCTATTTCACACTAAAAAAAAAATGTTATTTCCCACACCCGTTTCAGACCCGTCTCTTAAATCCACGCCCATTTTCAGACCTGGTATAGGTAGAATTTAGACTAGAGCTCAAACGAGATTTCTTAAAATCCATTTCGAATTCGCTTATTACTCTTTCTTTCTGATTCATTTGGAGTTGAAACGACAAATACATCTACATCTACATTCAGATTAAGTTGGTAAAATCTGTTACAGACATGGCACCAACTATTAAAAGAAACGATCATAAAATATATACAATGCTCGGATAAAAAATTAACAAATAAAATCTGATAATACATATAGAAAAATAAGTGAATCATAATATAGGGCAAAAAGTATGAAAGTAAAAAACGTCTGGTAATTCGTAGCTACAGTAGGTAGGGGAGTAATTTGAGTTAAAGACAGCCAAGGAGTTTGACTCAACTATCAATCCGCGGGTAGCTTTAGCATAGCCTTATGGTCCATACGTTCATACACTCCCGTAGTTTCCTCGAAAGCCATACCCAATTCCCAGTGGAGGATCCAGGGGAGGGGCCCTTACCCCCCTGATTTTTTCGCCAAAATTTTTTTTTTTGGAGACAGATCCCCCCTCCCCTTATCTAAGGGTTTGGATGACCAGGCTCCCCTTTATCTCAAGGACTGGATCGGGCACTGATTCCAGACCAAAATGGGCAAAATCTATACCCGTTTAAGACTGAAACGGCGCAAAAACCCTTTGAGGCGGCACATACGTATATGGCTTATATAAGGGAGTACTCCCCCGGGGGTGGGTGTATGGGCTTTCCCTCAATAAAATCTTCGTATGCATACATATGGTGGTTAGCAGTCCGGGATCGTTATCAAATTTGATAACCTCGACCAAAACAAACCACGAGCCAATCGCTGTTCAAATTTTCGTCCGTGACCTAATTTGAGGGAAAGCGTTCTTGAATTCAATATGGCGGACGATGTCGAGATGTTGTCAGTAATTAGAAAGGAGTACTGCCGAGACAGCAACTCATGCACATAGCAATTTTTTATAACAGACGTCTCTCAGTAGATTGTAGAACTGGTGAAAATGTATTTGAGACGCATTTTTCCAAATAAGACCTCCGCGGAAAGCTTCGTGTATTTCAAACAAATCATCAAACTCATACGTAATTTGTTTCTACTGAAATGTTGAAATTAAAGAGACACAGTGATGGAAGACAATGGTTATTCTGTTAAGGATAAAGGTTTTATTTTTAACATCGTCTACAGAAGTTTGCTTTTTCGAAGTCCATTCTGCTATTTTCCTCTTGTCACGAAGATCTGTCAATGAAACAAAAACGGAACATGCAGACAATGAGTATGCCTTCCATTGCTTAGCATATACAAATAGCTGTTTAAATTTTTAGCAATAAAAGGGGGTGGTAGGCCTACACGACTTTTACCTCATGCCAAAGTGCTGCTTATTCCAATAAAGTTGTTTTTATCTGCTGGGTAGATTATGCTCTGGAAGGTTCTACATTTACACTGAGCAAAGGTGATTTTAGCCGCATGTTTCACACTGAGAGGTCATGACATACATATCGATTTACTGTAGTTATTGTTTCTGCTCGGCAGGATTTTCCCTCTGATGCAAGCGCATTTTCTTCGACCTCTTTTGAAGCGTAAAGCTTTTTTATTACGGCTGAGTAAGGGTTCCAATTTTCTCCAAAGTGCCCTCTGGATCTGAATAACTAAGCGATTTTCTTTAGTCCGTGAGTGTAATGTTTTTCTGCAATGCTGTATCACGCTGGGCCCAGCTCGTCAGTTTTCTTTGCAGAATGTTAAATTATCAAGGATAGTGATTTACAGATCCAAAATTATAAGAATGAAGTGCAGCTTAAACTGAAGCTACATAAACTTACTATGGAGAATTGAATTGTGACTCAGTAAACTCCAGCTTAGTGTTTTTCTAAAGATAGTGTGAGTCTTTTGACTGGAGCGCGTAGTTCCTCCCGGCCTTGGTAATTGAATAAGCTTAACAGTCTTAAAACTGGAGGTATTTGAAGACGCGATCTTGCCACAAAGGCGACATAACTTTAAAATTTTGCTTCTATGGGCATCATCTGCCATCTCAGCACCTTAAGGAAGACTTTTTCAGAGGTTGTGCACAACAATAGAAACATGCTGAATCATAAACCTTGGATATAACACCAGATTTTTTGCAACTCTCACAAAAATCGACAAGTACATTAAATTTAACAACGAAGTGGAAAAACATACCTGATCCCGGAACCAAAATCTGATGGGACGCTTCAGTTTGAGAGGGAAATTTACTTCAATACGAGTGATACACATCTGCCATTTTGAAACATGTGAAGCTCCTTGGCCTTGCCGAACAGCACCATGGGTACCTGACGAGTTTACACCGAATAAGATCGGACAAAATCTCGGATAAAGAAAGGCGAAGACGAAAATTCCCGACTTTTGAAATGGCCACCATGTTGTGACGTCACATGGTTATCAAATTTGATAACGATCCTGGACTGGTTAGGCCTTCTTCGTGTGAAGCAAGCTCTGAAGGTCATTATACTTCCTCAGGAGTGCCCGCCGTTAATTTTTTAAACCAAGTTTAGGAGGAGGGAGAAATTGCCCCAAAAAGTAGGGAGGAGGGAGATTTACCGTCCCGTACCTCCCCCCTCGCTTAGGTGGGGTAACCCGCCTGTCCATATAATCTCTCATTTTAATTTGATCACGTTTACATGATAGGTGGGGTGACCATATAAGAGATTATATGGAAAGGCGGGTTACCTCACTTACCTGGGGTCCCCCACCTCCATGTAAACAGGCCCTAAAATAGGCCTGGATCATAAGCCAAGGAGAAGGATTCGTATGGAGTCATCAGAACAAACTGGTTGCACTGACAAGCTGATTTTTTTGTAAGGGGGCTTTTTTCATCTTGTTCTTTCTAAATACGATTAAGAATCCTATAATTTCACAAATTTGAATTATCGTAACGTCTATTGTGTTATTTTTTCAACTGAAGAGAAAATAAAACATTTACCTGGTAAAAGACGGAATAGTTCCCTTGAAAAACATCCAATCTAAATGTTCCTGTGTACGAAGTAACGACAACAAATTTTTGCAGCAACATGTGTTCACAAAAGTGAACGGGAGAATTAATCATAATCTGTTCATGTTGTCCTTCAGCAGCATAATTAAAAAATATAAAACTGCTCTAGTGAGGCCTTAAACCAGGGCTCGAAATTGCGACCGATACGGTCGCATTTGCGACTTAATTTTTGTTATTTGCGACTAGAAAAACGAGAGTAGTCGCAAATTTGCGACTACGTTTTGCCTTAACTGATACGAAATAAAAGGACTAGCACTTGAATTTTTGCTTAAATAAATTTAGAAATAAAAAGATTCATTGAAGTAGCGTCTTATAATTTTGTTACAATCTGAAGGTTTACCGTAATTTACCTGGCATGCATACACGCAACGATATTCCTTCAACAGCACGCCATTTTGAGCCGGTTCTGTAAACATGTACATTGCAGGCTCATATTTCGTTTTGATTTGCCGCTGACAGTCGTTAGTCACCGAGCAAGATCGAAGGAACAGAAACAAGCAGAAAAACTGGAGTCAATAACTTTCGTCGGTAAAAAATGAGTACTTAAGGCTTCATTGTTTCTTCGTTTGACAGTAAACGGTTAGTTTTAAAAAAAAAGATTTACATGTAAAATAAATCGGTTCCAAGTGGGTTGCGAATCTACGTATACATGAAAACGAGGTTTAGCAAACAAAGATGGCGGAATGTCCGCATGGCACGTATCGTCGTATTGAATGATTCAGTCTTTCAGGGTTCTTTGAATAATCACTGTAGTAACACCCCTGATACTTCAGATGTAAAGCTTAATATATAAAAAGAATTCGTTACTTGTTTTGTCATCGGTGGAAAACCTGCAAAAGGTAAAACTAAAGGAATTTAGTTACGTAACGTAACCTACAACCATGTCGGATGTCCGCCCAGTACAAATGTTATTGCTATTTTTTGCAGAGATTGAGGCATTTAAGAACTGCAGTTTCCTGCTGTAATATCTGTTCATGATTTGGAAATCTATCGCTTTGACTAAAATAACAGACACTAATTTATGTGCCTTAACGCAGGTTCAACTTGATCGTTTAGATGAACTGGTGTTGTCCGAGATGCTAAACGTTCTGTACTATTAAGTCTCGAAATGACATGGAAGCTGTAGAAAGAATGAAAATTAAAGCGTTAATCATTTAAAAGCCTACTTATTTCTTGATTACATGGCCTCAACTAATTTCGCGACTAACATTTTCAAAGTTGCGACCAAATTTTCGTAACTAGTCGCAAATTTGCGACCAGACATTTTTTTTAATTTCGAGCCCTGCCTTAAACTGCTGTTTAGAAAAGTAAAATCCAAAATCCAAGCTCTCGCCGATCAACGTCATCATCAGGGATGAGAAGATATTCCGCGTGTGCTATATATATAAATGCAAAGGAGGTGTAGAGTGAAATGTGTGGAAGATGTGACGTATGTATTAAAGCTATAGAAATAAACTATAAAAGGAATACAGCGCTCTAATGACGGAATGTCTCTAGACAAAGGTCCTGTAAAAGTGCTTAAGAATGGTCTCTGAAATACTAAAATAGAAGGTCTGCGAATTCACTACATTCCTCCCGGGAACTGAGTGTAGGCATTCACTTTCTAATGTAAAATGCTTCATAAAGGCGTAGATTAGCGGGGTCGTTTTCGATCATAATAATCTTGACCTCAATACCTTTATAGTCTTTGTTCTGGCAGGAATAGATATGTTTTTCACAGAGGAGTTTTCAGTATTGAGATGTTCTTTTAAGCAGTCGTGGATGAAGCGTGTCGTGCTACCAATGTATTGCTGATCGCAGCTGTCACAAGTGAGCTGGGACACTGCATTTCCTCATAAACACTATCCGGTGTTAGAGATAGGGCAGTTTAAGGCCTCACTAGAACTGTCAGTTTTATATTTTTTCGAATTAATCATGTTCTCGGTTAGCGTTATATTTTATCTAGTTTCCTATAGTGTGCGGCAATGTGAATTTTATGACAAGTACATAATGCTTTTAAATCAGTGGTAACTGAGGACACAAAGCGGACAAATTTGGGCATGTTGACTGAGTAGTACCTTCGCAGTTGGCCAAGTGGTGTATATGCTCGTCGCTTAGTTTTCGAGTCGTCATGCTATGTTCTTCGAAAGGTACGCACAGCTCCAAATTCAAGCAGTTTACGGCAGCTCTTGAAGGTGTTGATTGTTTTCAGAGCTTATGCTGACCACTAATGTCCATCCACCACCTGCATTGTGTATAAAAATGCGAAAAATTATTTGGAGCTCTAAATCTTCCTTTACTGGTATCTACCCTGTGATGAGAAGCAGCAGCATTGTGACCGTGGCTCGTATATTATCCCCAAGGGATTAGTCATTATGAGAACATAAAATTTCTGCAAGGAGAGCCCCCTTCTTAATCCTGAAAAGTTGTTTGGCCCCTCGTGGACCATTTAAGTGAAACGCACATCTGCCCAGGTGGAAATGCCAGTGCAGGCTGCGTTGGTTAGGGGATGGACTGATGCGGGGCTTTGGTCTTCACTAGAATGTAAAATAGCCTTATATTGTTGAAAGAGGAACATTCCTTTTAAGTTAGTTAAACTAGTTAAAAAACTGAATTAATACCTCTTTTCTCTTTTTGATTCTCGAAATTGATGAAAAGGATATTAATCTCTTCTCACACAAGCAAAAAGGATTTCTTAGACTTAAAGCAGAACTTATGGTAATCACTGATCAAAAAAATTTCCCACGAATGAACGTAGTTCTAGGTATTTTATGTAACATATATACACGTGTACCAGGAGTCTGCAAACACTGAAAAGTAGGTTGCAAAAGAAAAGAAAAAATAATGAAAAGATGTTAGTATTTCTTCCTCTTACTTTTCCGGTTTTTGCATATCTTATTGAAACTCCTTCTCGTGTACGATTTATTATACATGTACTGTACATCTAGACTTATCAGTTTTCCTTATAGGATTTGAAGTCAGTAAAGTTACATGACGTTCACTTAAAATTCCTTTCCTTTTTTTTATCTTGATAATTTATATAATCCTGAAAAGTTTCTGTCAGTAACTGCGTACCAAAAGTTTTCATGTCACAATACACCTGAACCTTGACTTGGCCAATATATATCCAGTAGTAACCGCTTGATGCTGAGGGAGACGTCTGGTGAATTTCAGCGCACGATGATTGCTGTCAATGATTATCATGAAAAAGAAAGAAATTAAAGTAGAAAATTAAATGGAGCTAAAATCTTCATTTATAAAGTAACTGAATATTTGATTCTGTTATCCTCTTTTTATTTTGTCAAGCCTCTACAACCACCAAAGCTTCAGAAATGTTTATATTTGGTTTCTTAAGAACGTCTCCACCTCTTCTTAAAAATTGTGGTAGTAGGTGAAGGAAGAAAAGAGGCAAAGCTTTGTTTGCTCATAGACGAACAGAGAATAGTAGTGACGTATACTTAAAAAAGGACTTGTTAGAAAGAATTTGACTTACTCTTTTAATGGCCACTGATTGCACAAAGATATTTCCTTGCCGGTAAATAAGCTGTTCTGATCCACTGAGACTCTTGCTATTTAACTCACACACACCAGAGTAGTTATCAAAATTAATTGATTCGCATTTTTCATGTTTCAGGCATGACTGAAAACAAGTTAAAATCCCTCTCGCCAACAGAGTTTGGATTTGAAAGCCTTCTAGTCTGTAATCCTTTGTTTGTTTGCCATACATATGGTCTCGAAAACAGTTTCCGTCTGAGAACAGTGGAAGGCAAAGTATAAGAAATGATATAAAAATTGTATCTTTCCGAATCATGTTAGTTTTGTTGTCTTGAAAGTAATAAAAGCTGTTAGGATGTCTTAAGCTTCGGTAAAAGCATCGGTAAGGTACACACCGCAACTGCATCCAACAACATGTACATCAAGAGGAAAGCCATGAAATATTTACAATCTGATACCGAGTTGAACCCTATGAGCCCTTTTCTTCTGATTATTTTGATTAAAAACATTACATTGTCTTTTCCTTCGACTCACAAACAAACAAGGTCAACATCTGGATCATTCTGCCTCTCTTCGTCTGAGGAAAATGAAAACCATAAAACAAGCATAATTATGATTAAAGTAATACAAGCACTATCATTTAACAATTTCAATAAAGAAACTGTAAGTTTGGGTGACTCTAAAAATATTAAAACTGTTTAGCGACAAAGTAAAATTGTTTCTAGTAATACACATTTTATAACTTTCCGTGGTGACTTTGGCTTATTACAATAAGAAAAGTTCACTTCCATTGTTTGTATTAGAGAGCACAAGTTAGGTTATTGTTTAGGGTTATTTATTTACTTATTTATTTATTTATACATGCAGGAACATCTGGTTTCGCATAGAATAGAGGATGGTAATGTAAAAAGAAAGCAAATAAACCGATACAAAGAAAATGAATACAGAAAGTAGCTCACTGATAAAATAACGTATCAAAGTCCGTTGCAAAGCTAGAGTTAAAGGACAAGGAATTTTAGGCACGTGCACCATTGATCATATATGTAAAACTGACCTGATATTTGGTAGTTTTATTTTCTCTGAAATTTGTTTTTCTCTTCAATGCTTAAGGTTCCATTTCTTTCACTCGGTTTAAGAAGACCTGCCGCTGTGCAGAGTATTTATGACTATGAAAAAGGAAATGAGTCTCAACACAACTTACTTTGATTCACATAATGGACATAATCTGTTTTCTCTGGTCACATGATGGACCCGATATCGACCTAGTTCAATCATAAGCTTGTGATTTCCTTTTCTAAATTTCACTAAATTTCGCTGTACACGGACATCATTAAGGTCCTGGTGGTCTGGCTGATAAAAGTGCCGGTCCACAGGTTCATCCCTAAGTTTGTTCTCCGCTGACAGCCTCCTATGTGCATTGAGTCGCGACTTATGGTTATTAAATCTAGTCCAGAACTTGGTAATTGTTGAACCTACGTACTGGATAGTACATCTAGCACACGACAAAAGATAAACTACATGATCAGAGTTACAATTAAGGTTAAAGTTAATTACAAAATTTTTATGAGTAACATTAATTTTAAAGTCCGTGCCCGCACCAAGGAAATCACATACCCTACATCTCCTGTCCCCACACCTTACATAACCCCTAATATCCCCTGGTGTCTTATTAATAAGCTCGGAATGCACTAGCATAAATCCATAATTGATAAAAACATCAATAGGTAACTCTCCTAGCTGAAAAGAAATTATTCAAAAAGGAATTCTCTAAGTATCTTTTTGATAGTGCACAGGCTGTCTGCAGCAGTGATCGCACGTGGCGACAAGTTCCAGAGTTTAATTATATAATAATATAAAAGTTCGTTGACCTGCGGCGGATTGATAAGCTGGAGTATTAAGATAGTCCTTATTTCTTGTGTTGCGATCATGAACAGTAGATCTTGTCACAAAGCGATCACTCAAGTAACTTGGTGCTAGCCCTTTGTCACACTTAAACACGAGAACGCCTACCGTATACATCAAATAATTATATATATATATTATTACTATAGCAGCATCAAGACGCAATCTTCGATAATCATCATTCATTTGCTGGACCACACTGTAAGTATCGTTGACCGAAAATGACAAATAGAGTTTTGAATCGTCAACGTTTGATTCCAGGGAACCAAATTTCGGAATGTTGGAAAGTTAATGTAGATGGTAAATAGCGCCGGACCTAGGATGGAACCCTGTGGTACACCATGAGAAATAGCACCCAGACTTAACGCCTCAGCACCGATCCTTAAGTATTGTTGACGTCCCGACAAATAGCTTCCAAACCATTCCAGAGCGGTACAACCAACCCCCAGTGTCTTTAATTTTGCTAGAAGGTACGATATTGTTCGCTTTTCTAAGGTGACCACTAAGTCTTTGGCCTCGGGAACAGCCTTTTAGGATCAAATTAATTATACAATAGCAAAATTGAAGACCAAGAATTTTTCTGGTGTGAAAACAGGGGCTATGCTAGTCTGCCGACCGTGTGACTGTACATTCGGGAACTTGAATAAGACGAGTGTAAGAGAAACGACTACTGAAGTGTTTATCTGCCAACAGGCTGAGTTTTTCCGTGTTATTTGATGATATTTCGCTTTTTTTAAACGTGAGAAGATTACGCGTGGTTGTGGATAATAACTAAGTGATTTATTTTTCAAAGTAAGGTACAATAATCCTTCTTTTTCTCTGACTGTACCTGATATATGCAGTTTTTTTGTTTTGTTGTGGGGAAGGCGCTTCAGCTATACAGAACTGTTTCTAGGTTTATAATTAACAATTATTCCACGAGGGCGCGTTGGATATGAGATGATAGATAGCCAACGAGGCGCATAGCGCCGAGTTGGCTATAATCATTTCATATCCAACAAGCCCGAGTGGAATAATTGTTTTATTCAAAACGCCCACAAAATCTCGTTGAGTCGCCTCGACTAGAACAAACCGGAAAAGACAAGGGACTTCCGCTATTGACATGTCACACGTCTATCAAAACTGTCAACGCGCGAACGGACTCGCCTAGACTGCATGAATGAAAAATCAAAACATTGTGCGATGAACATTAGTTTTTTTAAAACTCATCGTGATTCTAGGATTTTACACAGCAGAACAGCTTAAAAAACCTGGCAGATAATGTGAAGGAAAGGAATTTTTAAGTGACAGCCGTCGAAATTACTATGAATTTGGATTTTCGGTGCAGTTATAAAAGTAAGAACAACGGAGAAAAACTACCGGTATTACCTCGGTCGCTTGTTATGAAGTTGTTTGAAGCCACAAGCTGGTTTTGCTGAACGAGGAAAGAAGCTATACTGCCGCCTCGATTGCTCTAGTGAGTGGCTGCATAGCCTGTATTTGTAGCTGGTTTCTTGTGATTTATATTCTTGATGTCGGATAAACAAGCTGCAGTTATCTATCGGCGAGTGACTCGATCGGCGAATGGCTTCGCGACCATGAAGAAACAACACTTGTCTTCTTTCGTAGCTGGTCAAGGTAGCTTAGTTCCATGTGTTTTCATGTGTTTTTCGACAAACTTTCAAACAAGCTCTTGTGGCTTTTTTGTTTGTTTTTGTCTTTTTTCTTTCGTTGAAATTGCATTTCTAGTATTCTAAGAAATGAATTAAAACGATTTGCTTCGGGCGCCGTTCTATCCTTCGCGAAAAAAAAATCTCAGCCCCTCAATCTCTCCCCCACCAATTTTCAGTAGTACTTGTATCCTGAAGATCATTTATATTTGATCTTCTGTGGACTTTCCCATCCTTCACCTGAAAAAGTGGGGCGTTGTTTGTCTCCTCGAGGTCAATAAAAGGTATCAATTCGGTCACCACAGAAGGATCAAGAGCTTTGGTAGCGTTGCTGCACGCCTCGTACACTTGATCAACTGAAATCTGTACAGCTTTTACTACAATCCTAAGATTATCTCTGCTCTTTCTTTCGAGCAACATCCCATCACCATATGCAATCCATTTATCACCCCTCAGATTTGTCGCACGCAGACCATATTTGTTGTCTTCGTCATGCATGTACTTACGAAGTAAATGGCCTTTTTTCCCAAGAATGGTCGCCCTTCCCAGCTCAAATCTTGGCGTCCTGCAAGCAGATATTTTTATGGATGTTAATCAGATTCTTAACAAGTCAGCATGACGCCATCTCATCAAAAATTTGTCACAATAATTTAACTACAAGGCATCAAAGTTTCGTAAAATAAACGAATATATTTACAGTGCTATTTTTCTTTTTAAAACAATTCACATGTAATGTACGTATACTTTCAGTCAGTAAGAAAATGACTCGCAAATGCTTCCATTGAAAATGCTTCATGAAGGAGTTTCTTCCTCAATTCAGGATCTCGTGGATGTTGACTGGCTTCTCGTGCTTTCTCTATTGCCAACTGATGACCGGTCAGGTACGCGTCTTTTGCGTAAGGAAGAAAATGGTCGTAATTATTCTCAGCCAGTTCTAACTTCCTTCCCTGTATAACTGGAATGCCGAGGAACCAGACACCACCTGTGATTTCGTCCGCTGTTTCTGCATCCAGGACTCTTTCTTTCTTAAAGAGAGCCAACAGCTTGTCAAGTTCCTTCTGTAATTCATCCTTTGGTGCCCTTGCCAGTGTGTCGTAGGCACCTCGAAAGCGCTGTTTTCGTAAGAAGTCTTCCTCTTCTCCTTTAAAGGGATCAATAATTGGGTTTTCAGGCAATCCATACAAGTCTCCAGCGAGGCCTATAATTTCCTCGAACTTAACTTCTACACCGTTTGGGAGTGTTATTTTCCTAAATTCATCTTTTAGGTGTATTTTTTCACCAATTTTTGGGTGCTCGATTGAGGAGTCAAATGAAACTACTTCGACGAAACGACGATTCGCAGTTAAATCCATTGTCTTTATAGTGAATGTAACGCTGGATTCGTAATTCAAATTCGCCTCCAAAACAAATGTTCTACTTTTACGCTCGAATAATCAGTAAAAAACAACACAAATTTGTTTATACTTATCAACGCTATGTTTGTGGTCAAAAAGCAGGTGCGTATATTCTACTAACATCATGTGACCAATGAGTACAACAACAACTTAGTTACCGCACACCGTGAATTTTAGGGAATATCAACACTTGCCTAATGAAATGCGAAAAAAAGATTCAAATTGAAGAAAACAGCAAAACAGGAGGAGAATATAGGAGAATATAGAAAATCGATTCGGATAAGTTTATCACAATTTTTCTGCTGTGTGTGGTTTATAACTTTTGTTTGTTAAAGTTCACGTGTTCGCAACTTCTACATTCCTTATGACAATAATTAGTTTTGGGATCTAGCATATAGAACCTTAAGTATATTTGTTGACTCGGTCCTGTTGCAAACGCCAAGATGCTTGCTTGGCGTAATCAATTTGGGTAATCATATGTAAAATTCCTCCGAGTTATTTCCGACCGCTTCTTCACTTTATTTTGTGAGTATTGTGGTATGAAAGGAATTTTATTGACTTTGTGAATTATTTGAACATGTAATTTCTTTGCAGCTTCTACATATGTATTGGTATTCACTTTGTTTATAACCTTCTGTTGTAATATTATTATTATCTTACTTATTTTGTGTAAGTGAAAAAAACACCGTATTGAATTCAATTCAATTGAATTGGTCAATTAAGTAGGACTCTGTGATTGGTGCATTGCAATTGGTTCTCTGTCAGTAAAATTGTCGTTTGTCCGGTCATTCTATCCGTGTTAGTTTTGCTGGATTCGTCAATCAGTCGTTGTCGCAGCTTTTGTTCCTGCATACTGCTCTTTGCGTATCCTCCTGTCTGCTGTCTGTCTTTGTTCTTCAAACTCGAAAGCAGTCGAATGACATAAGCAGATGGAGTATGATCGTCCCGGTGAGTGTAGTCTAAGGGCCCGTTCCTCGAACGTCCGAAATCAACAATCGGTTCCTGGCAAACAAGCCGTCATTTTTGTTTTGTTAACTGACCCCTTTGTCATATTACCTTGAGAATATTAAGAAGACAATCTTACATTAACTATCGGTACTTTCGAGGAACGGGCTCCTGATATTAACGGCCTGAATGACTGATGAGGATTTGAGGAGTGCATTTCCCCAAGTCTTTTGCCAGTGAAAACGGTCACTGTTTAGTCAAAATATTCAGTATCTTCTCTTATTTTATAGATGTCAAGATTTGCTTCATTTGAGAGCTTTTGAGCAAGGAACCGCCTACTTCTGACTTCGATTCAGCAGTGTTTCTTGCATAAACCAGCTTTCTTAAGTGGGTCGTTGGTGGTAGCCTGTAGAAAAGGTAATATATCCAAGTGATGCGATGGCTTGTTTGGAAGTGGCGTTCCGTTGTAATTCAATTGTTAATGTTAACATTCTTTTTTGACTGGCGTATGTGTTCAGTTAAGTGTATGCAAAGGTTTTTACCCGTCTTACCGATGCAAGTGGCCTGGCAGACACAGCAAGTGTTCTTGTATATCGCTCCCAGTCTGGGCCTGTTTAAATAGAGGTGGGAAACCCAGGTGGGTGGGGTGACCCGCTTAGGTGGGGTAACCCGCCTGTCCATATAATCTCTCATTTTAATTTGATCACGTTCACATGATGTGTTGGTGACACACCACACGTTACCTCACCTACCTGGGGTCCCCCACCTTCATGTAAACAGGCCCTTACTTAACTTACGCGTTACATACAAACTTACAGGGTGTTTCAAAAGTTCGTTCCGATTTTTGCTTCGCTTAAATTTCACTGATTATTAAAAATACCTTCTGTAAAACTAAGCAATGTTATTTTTTATTCATTTTACATTGACTAACTAAAATATTAGTCAACAGAATGTCTTCCTTTATGTTTCTGACATTTTTTAAGCGGTGCGGTATAGAATGTATGAGCTCCGAAAGCGTGTCTAAATTCACATTTTTCCAGGCGAAACGTAGTCGCTGTCTTAGCTCGTCCAGTGTTTTTGGGGCTGGATCTTTGTATGTTGTCTCATCAACAAAAATCCAGAAGGTCTCTAGAGTGTTCACATCACGTGAGTTTGCCTGTCGGTCATCCTTTAGTACAAAGTTTGCAAATTCTTTTGATACCATGCCTGCATAAAGTGTGCACCGCCTTTTTTCTCGTCAAGGCTTTCCAACCTTTTTTGGTCACATATCTCCATACCGTTGTACTCGAAACTTTTCTATTGTGAAGTTGAAATCTTTCTGCCTTGTTGAATTACTACGCATATACTTACAGCTTTTTCGATAACATTTCTCTCGCAGATTGTAAAAAACAAACGGCCATCTACCTGATCTACTCCTTGGATTGTCTTCTAAGGTCTTTACTTTTGACCACTTGTTCACTCATCGTTCAGAGTTGTCCAACAATTTTGCAATTTCTTTGACTGAATGGCCAGAATGCCGTAAAAAATAGGATGCCTGAGCTTTAGCACAAACAGTTTAGGCCTTCATTTTCGTGAAAGAGTAGAAAAAAGAAAAGAAAAAGGCAAAAATACGAAAATAGAAAACCTACAAAATGTGCAGGAAAAATATGGCGGGAAAAAACTTGCGTACGTGCACATTTGGGGCAAAAATGAAAAAATATTACATTTTCTTCAAATTGTAGTTTGAAATTACTTTGAACGGTTATTTAGATAAATTTCGTACCTGAATCAGTTTACATTTGCCTAAAGAAGCATTAAATACTTTGCGCAAAATACGATTTACAATCGAACGAACTTTTGAAACACCCTGTAGACTTTGAGAGAGGAGGGGTTGTTTTTCCAGTTTATTCTATTCGCGATTGTAGCGCTATTTGATTGCCTAAAAGCTAAGTCTGTCATTCATTCCTTGGCCTTGTTTTCACGCTACGATGAGAAATAATACACACACGACTTTTCAGGCTGACCCTTTAAAGCTACCGTAAAATTCCGAAAATAAGCCCCGGGGCTTATCTACGGAAGGAAATTTTCGTTTCAAAACCAACTGGGCTGGCCTTATAGTTGGAAGTAAATTTACCGTTTTTGTTTTGTTTTACTTTGTATTTGAGGGCAATTTTCCAAGTACAAGCCCCCCGGGGACTTATAATGGGAGAAGCGATTTAACGGAGGGTTTTTTGCGTTACCGGTTTGGGAGGCTTATATTTGGAGAGGCTCATACGTAGAAGGGCTTATTTTCGGAATTTTACGGTACTTCTCTATTTGCAGTTAAAATTGTCATCTTATTTTAAGATGAAGAAAACTAGACATTCAGATAGAATTTAAAAACAATCATTTATAAAATCGAAAACATGTAAGAATCTCTTATCCACAGATTACACCCAAAACACGAACCGATTATCAAATCAGACCTATATCCCTAAATCTGACTAGCACATGTATGAACTGAAACTGAATTCAGTTCTACAGGTGACATCATCTCAATAATAATCGTGTAGTGAAAAAACTATCGACACTAGAATTAGTAAGATTTTCAGCTGCTAGTAATTGTTATCTCGAATATGTTTAATACATTTTTCGCTTTAAGCTAGCATTTTAAAAGTTCTAGCTCTCTCCTGGCAATATAGGTTTTGAGCAATTGCACGCCTATATAGCAGAGTTTCCAGGTTTGTAAACCTGTAGCATTGCTGCTGTTGTCGGTCCCCACCAACTGGCAGTTGTAGTAGTACCCTGGAGATCGTTCAAGTTTGATCTTCTGAGAAGCTTCCCATCTATCATCTGAAACATTGGAGAATTGTTTCTTTCCTCCTGATCAACAAAAGGTATCAGGTCGGTTACCTGAGAGGGATCAAGAGATCCGGAAGGATTTGCGTAAGCCTCGTAGACTTGATCAACTGATTTCTGCACAGCTTCTGCTGCTATCTTTAAATTATCCCTGCTCTTTTCTGTCAGGAGCATCCCATCACCATATGCAATCCATTTATCACCCCTTAGATTTGTCACTCGCAGACCATATTTGTTGTCCTCGTCGTGCATGTACTTACATAATAAATGGCCATCTTTTCCTAGAGTTGTCGCCTTTCCCAGTTCAACTCTTGGCGTCCTGTAAACAGAAGTAACGCTTGCAAAGTTAATCATTGCACCCAATTTCACGGCCTCCGCCAGGCAGATTCAGACCAAGCAAGATAAAATAAAGGAAAACAACAAAAGTAAATTCGACAGCTAGAGTTTCAGGAACAGTGTATTGATCATATCCCATATTACCTTTCGGGATTGTCGCGTGCACATTTTTTCCGACAGCCTTTCTCGAAATAGCTGTATACAACGTGACAGGTGTTTTTGTCGATGAGAAGGCCCGTAGAGAACAGGAAAGTTAGTGATTCCGTAGAAGAAAATCCTTGGGACATGCATTAGTATAGGGCGTGTTTTATTAGGAACAACCGTTTCAATTAGAACCGATTTTTGAGTTTTGGAGTTCCCAATAGGACACTCCTCCAACCGTTTTCAGTAGGTTGAATTGCGGTTGTGATTGGGTATAGTCGATTCCAGACTTTCTCGACTTCTGTTGCCAAGGTTGTCAACCTGACGGAAGACAGAGTGGTTGCTGCGGTTCTTCTACAACAACTTGGTGTAAAATACGTTTCATTCCGACGAATAATCAGATGATGAATCCGAATATGTAGCCACAATGTTTTAGGAGACTGAGATAAGACCTGAACCTTGCGTGTCTTATTAAAATATTTAAATCTTTGTACTAGTGTCTTTATTTTTACTTTTAAAATATCGTTTCTTTGTTAGGTTTATTTATGAACTGCCATCTTTGCTTTTTTAAAAGACGATTTTCGCGGAGACCAACGAGAACACTTCTCGCAAAATTGGAGGGAAAATGACGCAACACTTGAAAATCGATGCTCGCAAAAATATTAGAGGACAACAATTTCTGAGCTGGTTGAAAAGGTTGATCAACCAAACCAAACCAAAACGGTCTTTTCCGATATAGAACATAAAAACCCAAACCAACCGAAGAAAAACGGTCGGTCCCGATGGTTAAAAACACTCTGATGATCTATAGTAACTTTATTTTTCTTACCTAATATGGCCACTAGCAAAGCTGTCAGTAAGGAAGTGACAAGCAAATGCTTCCATTGAAAATGCTTCATGAAGGAGTTTCTTCCTCAGGGTAGAATCTTGTGGATATTGACTGGTTTCTCGTGCTTTTTCTGTTGCCAACTGATGACCAACCAGGTATGCTTCTTTTGCATGAGGAAGAAAATGGTCGTGATTATTCTCAGCCAACTGTAACATCCTTCCGTCTCTCACCGGAAGGCCAAAGAACCATTTACCACCGGTGATCTCGTCCCATGTTTTCGCATCAACGGTTTTTCCCTCTTCAATCTCCTTCTCTAAAGTAGCCAACAGCTTGTTCAACTCCTTCTGTAATTCATCCCTTGGTGCATGTGCCATAGTTTCGTATGCATTTCGGAAGCGCTGGTCACGACCGGAATCCTCTCCTTCTCCTTTGAATGGATCAATAATTGGGTGTTTGGGCAATCCATAAAAGTCCCCAGCGAGAGCTATGATTTGCTCGAACTTAATTTCCACACCGTTTGGAAGCGTAAGTGCCCTGAATTCATCTTTCATGTGTACTACCTTTCCAATTTCGTGGTGCTCATGTGCCTCAAAGAGGATAACCGCCCCTGTTACTGCAACCTTATTTTCCATTGTCGACTGCACTTAAACTAGAACAAGGATAATAATTGAATAGATATGAAAAAAATATGTTGTGATGATAGTTTATACTTTTTGATAGTTATGAACAGGTTTTCTACGTTAAACGACGGGATTAAAGAGGCAACTGACATACTTCATTTTGCCAAGGTGCATGAAGATAGCAATTAAAGCAAACTCACTCGCTGAACACGTTTTACTTTTTTTACGGCAAAATAATTCGCAGATACTGCAGTCTTTCTAAGTGTTATGAATGACTCTTCCGCATTGTGCACTTACTACGGTAGAAACTAGATAAACGAACCTCGGATCACTCACCGTTTCTGGGCAACGTATCGTAAAGTACTCGATAAAAATCGTCTTGATTTTAAGGCCTCTCGATTACTTATTCGCCAGTCCAATCGAAAACGTGAAATTGAGACTCGTTCCCACCTGTCTCGATGACTCGTTTCAGAAACGATAAACAGGGCCTAAACCGAGAGCCTAGGGCAAAAAACGAAACTCGATTTTTCTCGAAAACGTAGGGCCATTTCCGTGATCCTGCTTACGTTTTAATGGCGAGTTTGAATATTTCAGGTATGTTCTTCCTTCCAAACATGGAAATGGCGAAATAGGAAAGTTAACCGATTATGAACGTGATCAGTTGGTTCAGGTTTCTCGGAAAAGGATGTTTTGCGGCCCACTATTTTTTGGCCGTCGATAAAACCCGGAACACGGAACATTCCGGAACATGCCGGAACATTCCGGAACATTCCGGAACATCCCGGAACATGAAAAAATAAAAATAATTTTCATGAAAATTAAAACTATAATAAAATAATAATAATAACATAATTTTTGTAAAAATTAATAAATAAGAACGTAGAATAACAAAAAAAAGAATGAAATAATCAAGAAAAAGAAACTGGTATTCTCTCTGAGTATGAGAAAACAATATTTTGTCGAAATAAATTAAAATTTGTTGGGTGAGGGTTCATGCAATTGACAGTAATGAGTGAAGGCTTGCTTCTTCTTCTTCTTCTTTGCGGGGAGACGACTAAAAAAAAGGTCGACTGATAACAGTTAGGAACTACCGCTGCGCTACCACTGCCACTGCAACTATTCACGGCGAATGTGAATCTTTAATGTAATTATCCAAGTACAAAGCGACGAGCCCCTAAGCTCTTCTTACGGTCGCAAAGCCTTAAATTGATAACCGTTAAACCGCATGGCAGACATTTACAAGAGGTGGCTGTGTCAGGAAAGCTTGAAAACCCCCCCTCGCGACCCATTGTAATATATTTTGAATTTAGAAGCAGGCCTTTACTCATTACTGTCATTTGAATGGACCCTCACTAGCCCAAAAAATTCATTGCGACAAAATATTGTTTTCTCATACTCGGAGATGATACCAGTTTCTTTTTCTTTCTTTCTTTCTTTGTTTGTTTCATTATTTTTCGTTTTTATGTTATGTTATGTTATTTATTTTGTTATTTTTGCAAAAATTGTTTTCTATCTATTGTTCTTTTTTTATTATTTATTACTATTATTATTATTACTATTCTTATTATTTATTTAATTAATTATTTTTTTTTTAAAAAAATATTTTAATTTTTTTTTATGTTCCGGGATGTTCCGGAATGTTCCGGAATGTTCCGGATGTTCCATGTTCCGGGTTTATCAACGCCCCTATTTTTTTTAAGGCCGTG
This sequence comes from Porites lobata, assembly GCA_942486035.1. Taxonomy (NCBI): domain Eukaryota; kingdom Metazoa; phylum Cnidaria; class Anthozoa; order Scleractinia; family Poritidae; genus Porites; species Porites lobata. The sequence goes on along the minus strand of CALNXK010000140.1, from coordinate 779,107 downwards.
AGTTGAAAAAATAAATAAAGTTGTCCTTCATGAGTTCGGCTATATGTTTAACCCGAAACAAAATGTCAAGCACTTTGTTTTTAAGGCAGTGAACTGAAGCAAATTTGTTCTTCCTGTCTGACTGAGTATATTTAAGCATTTGCGTAACAGCACTTACAGCACTGACATCAGTGTTAACCAGGACTTAGCAAGGACTTAGGGGGAAAATAATAGAGTTACCTCTCCCCCGAATAGCATTATAATTAAAATATTGTTCGAGTGAGGCCTTTAACTGCTGTAATTGAAAACAAAAATTAAAATCCTAACTTTCGCCAATCCACTGCATCATCAGGGATCTGAAATATTCTGCGTTGAACTATCTATTTGACAATTATTCCACGAGTGCGTGTTGGATATGAGATGGTAGATAGTAATCAGTAAAAACAAAACATAATTTGTCTATACCTGTCAACACCATGCTTGTGGTCGAAAAGCAGGTGGGTATATTCTACTAACTGATCATGTGACCAATCAGTAAAACAACAACTTCGTTACCGCACACCATGAATTTTGGGTAATATCAACATTTGCCAAATGAAATGCCAAAATAGGATTCAAATTGAAGAAGAAAACAAAACAGGAGGAGAAAAAAGTATCGACTCGGATAAGTTTATCTCATTTGTCTGCTGAGTGTGGTTTGTGATAATTCTTTTGTTGATTAAAGTTCACGAGTTCGCAACTTCTACGTTCTTTATCACAACAATAGGTTTTAGGATCAAGCATAGAGTATCACAATTTATATTTGTTGCAAACGCAAAGACTCGTGATTGGCGTATTCAGTTTGGGGAAACGTATGCAATTTCCTCCGTGTTGCTTCCAATCGCTTTGACGATTTTGGCCATATTGCTTGTGTTGCGAGATGGAAGGAATTCTATCTAAGAGCGGCTTTCACGGTTGGCACAAGTTCAAAATTTGATTTCGCTCATTTTTGGCTCATCGGTAACCCTTAATGACTAATGAAACATGCTGTAGTTAATTTTCCCAAATAACGTGTTCTTTTGTTAAAATTCGAGAAAACTCATTTCGCCCGTTCGGAGCTCAAAATCCAATTCCGGTAAAGCGAAATTTTACACAAATTTAGCTAAATTTCATTGACTTGTACGTCAAACCACAACGATTTGGCAGCCTTTAAAAAACACGAATAGTTTTTATGACACTTTCTTTCTTATAAGACGATAAATTTGTGAAAGCTGTAATAATTTTGTGGCCAAAAAGGTATTGTTAAAAATAGGCCCTATTGACAATTCTTACCTTTCAAAATTATAGGGATAAAATAATGCAAGTTTTTACAATGCGCTATAACTTGAAATTTCGCACATTGACTCTCTACGGCTTGACTAGGCCCCAATCTATCAGAAAATCGAAACAAATCTCTGGGCAAACGATTTTAAGTAGCCGGCAAGACCTCGAGTTCAACCCTAATTTTGCGATAAATCGCGACATTCCAGTGGTTAAAAATAGCGTTACACGGCCCGTCACGCCAGCGGTGTTAACGACAAATACGCTTTAAGGTGGCTCGACTGGATTTTTTTAGGGGGATACCTCCCAAGTTTGAGCATTAACTACGT
>CALNXK010000140.1:755000-767500 GCA_942486035.1 Porites lobata | reverse complement strand
AAAACACTCCTGTTATCGTTATAGAGACCAAGAAACACAAGCCGATTTATCCGACGAAGACCGTGAAGCTTTATTTGCCGAGTTACCCTTCCATTGGGTTTCCAGTCCCGAAAGTGACTCCGAAGTTGAAGTGCATCTAAACCCGAGTTCAAGTTACACGTATCCACTGCCAAGTTCAAGCCACGTTCCAAAGACATCCCAACGTTCAACCGCATTCTGTACCCCCACCCAAGGCGAAGTTACAGATTTTGATCGCCGAGACATCAGCGTCGTCAGCGACGACGAATCCTTTGTGTGCCTGAGCGACTCTGAAGAAGAAATTCGCGACACACACGCACACCGCGGACTTGCCCCGAACGATCGTATCAGTTGAGCCCATTTTACATTGAACATTCAAAAGAAGAAAGTAGTGATTCCGATATTGAGGACAACCCAGACCAGTCCCCTAACCGTAGAAATAAGGCCATACAGTTACCGCCTTTGGTTATTAATACACTTGCCGATTTAATCAAACTAGTTCCTCCAAGACCGTTCCCGGAGAGAGAGAATCTTACCGAGGACTCATTTGAATCAAGCGCCAGTGAGAACGAAGCTACAAGTCAAGCAAGTAATTTTACAGACGATAACGAGGAAGATCACCCCTTAGAAGAGTTAAGTGAAACCAACGCCACGTCTGCGGAATTGCTTAAACAGTTACAAGAACAAGTAGCCGCCATCCAGGCCCAACAAAAGAAAACGAGTACAGCTTTAGAGACTGCCCCGATACAAGAGTCTACGAGTACGCACCACCCTCCTGTTTTCCACGGTTATGACTCTGAAGATGTATCCCGTTGGTTAAACAAGTTTGGAAGTTATCTGAAGTTGAGACGAATCAACCATGCAAGTCTTACCGCCTTAGCGGAACTTGAATTAAATCTCACTGGCCCGGCCGAAGATTTCTATTATTCACTGCCTGCTGGTCAAAGAGGAACTTTTAACCGGTTACGTGATGCCCTGAGAGAAAACTTCGCCAATGATAATCAAAGCTGGATCACTTGGCAGGCCGTTTCTACTCGACAGCAGGGACCACTTGAACCGTTGGATGTTTACCTGACAGATTTGACCAAAAAGTTCCGAAAATTAAACATATCCCACGCTGATAAGATGAGATATTTCGTTCAAGGGCTAAGATCCGATGTACGAGAAACAGTTTTACTCAAACAGCCCCAGACGTTCCGTGAAGCACAAGAGATGGCAAGATTGGCATGTGATGTAAAAACAACTATGTATAACTTCCCTCAAGACAGCCTCTCTACGCAAGTTACCAACTTAACGCAGACAATGAATTCCTTATTGTTGCCAAGTGTTTCAAAAGCCAAACAAGGTTTTCCCTCAGAAGGTAAGCAGTTGATGGCTATGATGGAACAAAATAATGCCATTTTGGCCGAGCTAAGTGATTCCATAAGTCAGCTTCGGAAACCAACAAGTGAACCAAAAGTACGATTTGCCTCGCAGAACGACACTAATCAGACTTCGGTTGCTGCTCCTGCCAGACCACAGGAGAAAAGCGACATTCAAGAACAGAAAGAGCTTCTCCTGGATAACATTCAGTCCCTTGATCGACACTTTGATGCCCGCATACGAGGGCTGGCTCGAAGAAATCAAGACCAGCACGAAGAAATTCCTCGCCAAAGGACAAGAGAGGGACAGCCACGCTGTTTCATCGTGGACAAACTGGCCATCTTGCAATCAACTGCCCCGAACGCAGGGAGCCAAGCCCTCATCCACTGCCTCAAGAATCATATCCCGCTCGCAGATCTTATTATCAACCACATTCCAGTTATAATCAACCACGAGAAGATTATCGAAATTTGCCACCGCAACACCGACATAATCTGAACTTAGCAGCACTCGATGAACACTTAGCCAGTGAAGGTTTTATTGCAGAACTGGAGCGAAATACGAGCAATCTAGTATCTACTGATTCACAAGAACCCCAGCACAAAGAGGACAAAATTATGCAGAACACAAGTGTTAACATCTATTCCAGTGAAGCTGTCATGTTCTCCAAGCAAAAGTCTCGAAACTCCGAAAATTTGCATAGGAGATTAACACCTCTATGTCCACCACCCTTTTCAGGCAAAGGAAAGCAAACGTTTCAGTACGTGAAGCCCCCTGCCAAACGCGAAACTCAACCGCACCTTGGCCACGTTCCAGAACTTGCGAGAACCCCAGAAAATATTGTCGAAAATATTCAAGAAGAACTCAAGTCCTATTTATCCTCAGCTCTACAGCTGTTTGAGCAACTACCAAGTGGACCCAAAACAACAGGACATCCTGGTACCCTGTCTTACAAAGCCCAGTCCAACAACGCCCACTCCTTGAGTGCTAATGTCTCTCAATGTACAATCCCACAGTTACCATGTCATGTCGTTACCATGTCATCCCCGACTCTTGTTGAGGCCTAGGCAGCTAAGAATACGTCACGAAAACAGTACCTTGCTTTAGCCAAGCGTTGCAACTTATTCCAGCTAACAGTCCAAAATGAGAAAGTGAAGAAAGTGTTCACAACAGAGACAAGCTCCCCTCATCTTCAGCCAAACAGTTTGAAGAGTTTCCAAGTGATGTAAAGCAATCCTTGTTTCCTGACCCCTCCAAGTTAACTAGAAACGGTCAAGACAGTTCACCTCAGCCAGTGCAAGAAGTTATAGACGTACTAAACGAAAACGCTTCGGAGCAGTATCCTTCATTAGAAGATCTTCACACCTATGCAATACCAAGTCACGTTTGTCCCGTCCCAGTTAGTTCGCAGTCTTACAGTCCGTGTTCTCCGCTTCAAGGTGGTGACAAGGTTGCGAAAGAGACTTCACCAAATAAGCCCAGAGATCTGACAGTAAGTGCACAATTAAACGGACAAAGCATTAAAGCACTTGTTGACACGGGAGCCGCAATAAGCGTAATTGACAAAAAAAAGTCCTGCAAGACGTTTACAAGGATCAACTTCCCCAACTACAGATGGACAACTTAGGAGATGTAAAAACCGTGAGTGGCGAAGCTTTGCCTGTTCTTGGTATGCTCACGACCCCTTTAGACATAGCCAAAGGAAGTTACTCATGCACTTTCCTAGTGGTTCAAGATCTCCCTTATGATGCGCTTCTCGGTAGAGATTTTCTGCGAGAAAATGGAGCCATTATCAATCTAGAGGAGAGTGCCTTACAGTTGGGGGCCGGCAGTGATGTACCTGAAAGAGAATTAGGAAAAGACCTGACTTGCGATCAAAGCCCCGTACAGAAAAACCGACATGAAGAATTCACTGAAGAAAGGTCTGCCACAAAGAGAAAACCTATTAAACAAAGAGCCTCGCAGAAACATGCCCTACACCCAGCTTTCATGGGAACGTTATTCTTCCGATCAACCTCTGATGAAACAAATGTGCCAAAAGAAAGATATAGCCGTTTCCAGCAGATTCCCACAACCCGCCACACGCTAAACAGGCTTCCCAGATAAAAATAGACTGCGCGCGTGATTTTCCTTCGTATAAATTTTGCCCTTTATTGATAAACAAGTAATCCCATGAGACCTCGTACTATTAAGGATTAATTGCACTTGAGTTTTCAAAATTTTTCAAATTGCCCTCGTCGCTTCGCGACTCGGGCAATTTTGGAAAATTTTGAAAACTCTCGTGCAATTAATCCTTAATAGTACTTGGCCTCATGTGATTACCTATACAAAACAGCAACAGTAACAAAAGATTTCAGGTTAAAAATAGAATTTGTATTTAGTTTTCATTTAACTCTAAGTGATTTCTGTTTATATTTCTATTGTATTCTTTTGTCTTCAATGGTTGTAAAAATCATGTATAAGTAAGTTGCTTTGAACTGATTTTTCGATTACGTCGCCGATTACATTTGGGAGCTAAGTTACGCTACGTGTACAAGAATAAAGGCTGTTGGAACCAAAGTTCAGTTTGCCTTTGCTTTACCAGTTAGTGGTTTGATCCCGGACCTCAAGAGAAGTGACGGCTCTTTCCCGCAAGCGAGTTGCAATTGAGTCTAGTTTCCCCCAGTTAAAAGGCCGAGTTCCCGTTGAGTGTTCAAATCGTTCGAAAGTGGAAAAACCTTCCCTGACACAACAAGAAAACAAATAACATTTTCTTAAAGTTCCATTATTATTTATATTATTTATTTGGTATGCCAAAAATCATAGAAATCGGTTGAATCTTTCATTCTGAAAAACGCAAATCAAAAACATAACCAACACGAATATAAATAGATTCGGGCCACCTTAAAACATTCTATTCAACGTTGATCACGGGCTAAATTCCAGCATACAATCTATATTACATCTTTCAATACACTTATCTTATTTAGAAGAGTCATTTTGTTTGGATACAGTATCTAGTGCAGAATTGCCCAGAAGTCGGCTGTTCTGAGCAACGTCGGCAAGACGTCGACGACCTAGCCCAACGAAAACAGACTTAAAACAAATACAGTGGTGTGTTTTATTAATTTAAGCATCCGTCAAAAGGGATAAATACGTTAAATTTAAGACGGGGACAACCAATATTAACTAATTAGAACACTTCCTTTTTAGCTCATGGATGACGTCGTCATGCCATGGGCTTTTGGAGGCACTCGAATGGCACTCGATCACTCACTCACTCACTCACTCGATTCTCATTAATTTATTCATTAAAGCCAGATTAAACACTTAAGAGCCATTATCTGAGAAAATCGAGAATCGCACGACACTCGTCAAAAAATCGAATTTTTTTTTATTTTGCCAAAACATCCCTTTTAGTGACCTTATTTAAGGAAAAATAGTTTTGGGTTCAAACGATTCATTTTAAAGGAGAAATTAGGAAAAGTTTGAAAAATCGATTTTATGCTCGTTTTTCGCACAAAACACGGCAGGATGCAATGGCAACTTCGAGAGAAGGGTGAACGCGTAAGAAACATTCCCTGACATTGAAACTTCACCGAATTATTATTTTGTTCTTACTCTTGAAAATCCTAAAAGAAAAATTTGATGAACAATGCTTTACATTTTTATAATCGACAAGTGTAAAGAGGTCATATTTGTGACGTTAGACGTGCTAGAAAATGAAGGCCAACTTTGACTATTAAAAAAGGCCTCTGGTATATGCCGCTTGATCATAAAATCAATATAAAATGGAACCTTGGCTTTTGTACTAACTTACTGGAAAGTTTTAGCTCTGGAAATCAAATATCATCCTGACACCAAAGCAAGCGGTGAGAGCAATTGAATTGGGAAATTTATGCAAATTAGACGGCTTGCGGACGGTTGTCAAACTAAAAAGAAAGGTTTTAGATGAAAGGATTACTCACCATTGCTTAACACGTTTTTACGGCAAGGAAAGTTATTTCCAACTTCTTTTGCGTCGTTTTGAGTCACAAAATAAATAATTTTTAGCCAAAAGACAAACGTACGTTTGCTAAGCAACCGCGTCCGAATCCGGCCGTGAATCGAAAGTCCCAACGCGTCGAAGCAAGAGTTACAAGAGTTTTTACTTCAGTCAGGAGGCAAATGGAATAAAAACTCATCGCAAACTATAAATGACTTCGATTTTGAAAACCTTTCATCACTTCAATCGTTCGTCGGCTGATAATAAACATCGCACAAGATCGTATGACCTTTGGCGTGTGACCGGAAATTGGTCACACGCTTCAGTCACGTCAGCATGCTGTCACGAAATTTTCGTAGCTGTTGTCAGCAATTTTAATACAGTTTTCACATTTTTTGACAAGAACTCCCCTCATCGCAGTAGAAACAGCCATGCATATTTATTTTTCTTTTATTTACCTTCTAGGCTTGGAAACAGCTTTTTTGCCTTCGAAGTACTAAACAGGAGGGGTACCTCGGATTCCAAGTGTCGTGAGTGACCCGTGGAAGCGAAAATCAAGACCAAAAAAGAACGAATATTTTGAATACTTAAGTAAAGCCACAGCTAAAAAAAAAATTTTTTTGTTCAAAATATTTTCAAACCAAGAAAAAAACATACTTCGATCATCCCCGTGACTTGGAATCTGGCCAGGGTACCCCCTCCCCCTCCCCTCCTCCCCTATGCCGGGTCAAAATACTAAGTTCCCCCGGCCAAATGTCCCATAGTCAAGGGAGTATACTCTCTTGCTGTAGTAGAGAACTTGCAGAATAATACCAATTCTCCGTGGCCAACGGATTCAACGCTATAGTTTACTTTGGTTTTCGCTATTTGCTCACGATCAGGAGCCTATAACCCCAGCCGCGACCAAATTATGAAACCTGTTATTACCAGAAAAAAAAAAACACAAAGAAACAGTCAGTCAGATAGACAGTACATAATAAAAAAGACCTCGATTAAGATTTAAAAAAATCAATACATGACACCGTCGAATACGAAAACCCAGAAACCATTTTGTGGAAAAAAGGTTCGTATACAGCTATCAGCTGCTTTTGTCCACAACTCGCCGGTAGAGGTGCGCGAAAACTAGTGATTGTGAAATGGCTTCAAACTATGATCCTATACTGTTGGAATATTACTTATCACAGAAAGCTACATCTGATTTCTTCTAGCAGACACAATCCTCTTGGTTCGTGGGACAAAGTAGCTCATCCCGGCTATTTGCACCATGCTACCATAGTCTCCCTAGATTCCCAAGCCTCGCACGCAGACTTTCCTGTCCCACGAACGTTGGGTAGGATTATAGGACGAGCCAAAAGAAAGTGAAGGCAATAGGCTTTCGCGATGATGCAAGGAAGGTCGAGTATTATATTCCCCTATCCTGGTCGCCCAGGGTAAGTCTTCGGAGGAGAGTGACTTAGGGGCCGTATGTTCGAAAAGTTGACTAACGCCCCCGGGACTAACGCTTTCCCCTGGATAAATCTATATCCAATAAGTAACGCAATTGCTTCTTCTTATTCGCTTGATAGTGATTTCCTGTTGTTCAACGTTTGAACAACAGGGCCCTAAGTATTGTGTTTCGCCTTGCACTAAAAACCCATAAACCTTATAAATTTCACTATGGGACTTCAGCACCTCCCTTGAATGATCCATTTCGCTAAACGGGACCTCAAAACAACGATTCTGTGCATCCTAAGGGAGTGTATACTATACGTTCCTGACTCTCGTCACTCACAGTGAGGTGATGGTGGCTCATACTCTAATAGACCTAACACAGTCGAACCTCCATGTGCGACCGCCAATCCAAAAGACCAAATTTTCCGATTCAAAGCCTTATATTTGGAACCTCCAGTAAACGACCTTCTGTAAGTGACTGCGACCACTTTTGGGCGTCACGGTTAATTGTTTTCCATAAGCGACCAGTTGACGCATTCTCTGCTCTCTATTTTTGCTGTGTGCACTATGTTCCTTGGAAAATATAAAGACCTTTAGTGACATCGTGGAACTACACATATCCTAACTTAGTAGATGTAGCCAACAAAGTGAAGATTCTGTTGTGATTCTAGACTATTCTATATCTCACTCACCTGAATCCCTCTTTAAATTGAGCATGATTTAAAAGCTGTATTTTTCAAAAGAGGTAAAAGATAATATTTTGCCAGGAATTTGTTACACCGGACCTCTTCTCGGAATAGACCCCATGTGGTCCGATTCTTCTAAACGGCCACCTCCCGTTAGAGACCATTAAGTCTTTGCATTTTTGGTGGTCGCCTACTGGAGGTACGACTGTATTACTTTGACCTATCAGAGGCTTACCGATAATAAAGGGGATCTGGAAGGGGGCATGGATGCGACAATCACATGCCAGGTCGCTTACTTAAAATAGTGGACATCTCTGACTGACAATCAAAGTTTGTGCTTATTATTGGGGTTATCTGGTGTTTACTCACCTCCCAAGCTACCCTGGGCGAGCCAACTTTTCATCCATTTCCTTACAAAACTTGGTAAACCTTTTACATGAGAAACAAAAGGTTGGTTCGGATAGACGCCTTACTACCAGTAGTGGGCGGGGTTCAGGGCTTCCGGAAGTCAGCCCTCCACTGAGCCGGTAGTGGTGGCCTCACCCTTCTAGCCCGGCTAATATTTCTTCACTTTGGCTCGCCCAGCTAGCTGGGACGACACGGTCAAGGCTAGACAAAGACAGCATGCGCAAGCACTGTTGACTCGGACAAAGTGGTCAGTTTTTTCCTCATACAAACGCTCGCAAAAGTTGGCTCGGCTGGGAGGTTGACCTTCTCTCCGGCACAGCTTTTCTCCATCCATGGGTTCCAAACAGTCTTTTAGCAGTCACGTTTGAAATTTATAGGAAAATGATGTAGCACTTCAAAAAATAATAATAAGAAAAATACACTTTTTTCACAGCCTGTCAATGCCTAGAAGGTGTCTATAAAAGAAATCAACTGCAGAACAGGAGTCAATTTCAGTTTTTTGCGCTTTTCATGCTAGCACTGCGAAGCGGACTGGGGGTGCGAGACACGCGCGATGCATGGGGAACAAGTTCTGCAGGCTATAAAAGAAATTAAAAAACAAACAAACAAATAAAGCAGGCCTGATTTTATTTCGATGAGTCTATTTTTTGTCGAAAGTAAACGTGAAAAATCGTATTAAAATTCGTGACAGTATGCTAACGTGACATAAGCGTGTGACCGATTTCCGGTCACACGCCAAAGGTCATACGATCTTGTGCGATGTTTATTATCAGCCGACGAACGATTGAAGTGATGAAAGGTTTTCAAAATCGAAGTCATTAGTTTGCGATGAATTTTCAATCTTTTGGCCTCCTGACTGAAGTAAAAACTCTTGCAACTCTTGCTTCCAAAGGACCGCAGTGACGTGTTGTGACTTTATTTCGATTCACGGCCGGATTCTGGCGCAGTCGCTGATCAAACGTACGTTTGTCTTTTGGACCTTTTGGCTTAAAATTATGGATTTTGTGACTCAAATCGACGCAACAGAAGTTGGAAATAACTTTCCTTGCCGTAAAAACGTGTTACAAGCAATGGTGAGTAATCCTTTCATGTAAAACCTTTCTTTTAGTTTGACAACCGTCCGCAAGCCGTCTAATTTGCATAAATTTTCCAATTCAATTGCTCTCACTGCTTGCTTTGGTGTCAGGATGGTATTTGATTTCCAGAGCTAAAACTTTCCAGTAAGTTAGTACAAAAGCCAAGGTTCCATTTTATATTGATTTTATGATCACGCGGCATATACCAGAGGCCTTTTTTAATAGTCAAAGTTAGCCTTCGCTTTCTAGCATGTCTAACGTCACAAATATGACCTCTTTAGACTTGTCGATTATAAAAATATAAGACATTGTTTTTCAAATTTTCTTTTAAGGTTTTCAAGAGTAAGAACAAAATAATAATTCGGTGAAGTTTCAATGTCAGGGAATGTTTCTTACGCGGTCACCCTTCTCTCGAAGTTGCCATTGCATCCTGCCGTGTTTTGTGCGAAAAACAGGAATAAAATCGATTTTTCAAACTTTTTTTAATTTCTCCTTTAAAATGAATCGTTTGAACCCAAAACTATTTTTCCTTAAATTAGGTCACTAAAAGGGATGTTTTGGCAAAATAATAAAAAATTCGATTTTTTGACGAGTGTCTTGCGATTCTCGATTTTCTCAGAAAATGGCTCTTAACTCTTACCTCCCTTACTGAGTATTACTTTTGTTTCAAGTACCTTTTACGCATATGTTTGGCGTATTCTAGAGGGTACTGGTAAAGCGTAGATTTTTTCGCGACACATCATAGAGATGGGGTTTGTATAATGGAGATATTCTAAAGAACACTGACAATATCATCTGCAAGAAATGAACTTGGAATTGTTAAAAGGACATTGAAATAATTGAACGTGGATCATTGTTGTACAGAACGAATTGTGCACATTTGTTCCCGATATAACTTGATAAGGAGAAGGTGCAATCGACAGGAGTGTGAAAGAGCTATCGCAGCCTGACGATCGCGATGGGATTTCCTTCAGTGAAAAGCGAATAAGCCAAAGAGCCCTTATAGCAGCAAAAAAAAACTGTTCTCGAATTGTTAAAGCGACAATGAGGAGTATCTATTGTGGTTTATTCAATTATTTGGACGAAGCCATTCGACGATTTGTCTTCGTATGCAAACAGGGAATGAAATAATGTTGTGGCAACTGGAAGCACAGGTTTTAGAACCAACAAGCGTTACACTATTTTGCTTGAATTCTTAGGTGATCTTTGCCCAACAGGCTTTTGTTTGTCGATAATTCGATTTATCAGTGCTATTAATTTAATATGTACAGAAAATGCTGCGCTGGTATAAAAAAGTTTCTAGAATATTCAGGTAGAGAAAGGCAATCGGATACTTCGACTGCGTTTAAATTATTTAGCTAGGTCAGAGCACGAACAGCTTCGAGCTTAGTCCGTTTGATTATAATAATTTTTAGCTAGTGTTTAGCAAAAGCGCGTTCTAAAGCAGTTTAATTAAGCAATAGACCACACTTTCTACGGGTTTACCGGCGTGATAACCCACAGGCTTTTCGAGTGTTCTCCCAACATCCCAAGTGGATTATCACGCCGGTAAACCCATAGAAAGTGTGGTCTATTGCTTTTATAAAATAACTTCTAGTAGAATGGAGTCTTTTAGGTAAAAAATATGGTTCTAGTACCGTGATCAAGTCACGTCTTCTCTCTAAACAGGGGCACCCAATGACAATTTTCGGAAAAATATCTGTTCGGAAGACGATTTGAGATCTAGAAATTTCGGAACATTTGTTGTAAAATTTCTTGCTTGCCTGCTTCTCCTAGAATTTTCGAACATCTAAAATATGGTATAATTGCCTATTTTTAACGGATTTTTACCCTAAAAAGGTCACCTAGAATTTTCGGGAGCCTTTTTTCTGGCTGAAATTTTCGAAAAGGTAAGTTTTGATCCCTATAATTTTCGGATCACTAGACTTTCAGCTAGGAAATCCGAACAGATGAAAAATGTTTAGGGGATAAAAATATGCCTTTATCTACCGTTTAAATACCAAAATACCTTTAACAATGCTATGTTTTAGTGGTTTTGAACTATATTCTCGTTTGGTGCCCCTGTCTAAAGTCATCATAAGCCAATCATAACTCACGATTTAATAGCGTTGAACTTTCTCAAAACTCAGAAAACTCAGTTCAGTCAAACAACAAACAGCAGCACTTCAAAACGCGAGTTTTTGCACTCATTACATGATAACTTATGAAAGCTGTTTTACAGGAAAAGTCAACAGAAATTCATGCGAACGTAGAATGAAAGAATACGTTCATGGTTTGTTTACTACAGAAGTAGAAATTAATTGAACATCAGACTGTACGCAGCTGTATTTTGTTGAGTCGATCAGTAAGAATTTCATTGTTACAGACGGAACTGACAGCTATTGTAATGGAGGACTTCATTCACTTTTTACAAGCCGCAGTGGTTTAAGATCTGTTTTCTGGACTTTATAATGATCAAGAAATGCTGCGGTAACGACGTGGCTGCATTTGCGAAGTTGTCGCATGTAACTTTATATGCACGTACAGCGACCGATGGAAATATGTCAGTGGTCAAAGGTTTCTTTGCCGTAACCACATATTGGCGTTAATATTTGTCGACTCGTGAAGTCAGGTGGTTTGAGGTAGGTTATGGCATCGATATCACCGAATAATTTGCACAGCGGCCGATTTTGTACCATATCTTGATCAGAGATCTCTTTTTGGAACAATTTCTTTCATTAAGGAATTTAATTTTGACATAAAATAAATCAAGAATGCTAAAACTATCCGTTTTGTTGCTGGTTGGCACATGGTTAAGTTTTCCTAGAGACTTTCTACACCAGAAATTCACACAGTTGTTGTCTTTCTCTGCGATTTAACATCGTCGTGAAATGTAAACTGTTTTCCAGCTTTGTACTTTATAACTTCTAAAGCTATGGCAGTAGCGAATTGTGAGGCTCTGTAATAAAATGTGGAAACCAACGCTTTTATTATTAAGAAGGGCTGGGTAAGTAACTTGTTCTGTTTTTTAGCCGTTCTAAAATCGTTGTTGCAGATCAATCCGGTTTTGTTTATGGCTCGTGGTCCGGATGCCTTTTTCTATGGGTTTACCGGTATAATAAACCATAGGTTTTTGACCAATCAGATCACGCGTACTATCTCAGTTATTTTATAATTAACCATAAACGCCTGTATTCTGTAATTAATGGCTCGTACTACAAAAACAAAGCATTACGTGCTCTTTGTGAACAGCATATGGAAACATTTATTTAAAAGCATCGCACTTATAGGAAACCTTCGAGGTCCATTAAATAATTGTTTAAAACCACGGTTTAAATAAAACTCGGGCTTATGTAAAATTTAGCTATTTTACAAGAAAGTGCACTATCGTTCGGAACGTGTTTGCCAGTCACATAAGAAAACTTTGCTAGCAAATTTTTGCTAACAAAATCGATCCTCGACATATCTCATTATTTTACAACTAACAAGAGTTAATACTTGCTTAAAGTGATCTTTGCGTTATAAGTAGAAATGCTGCGCTGATAACAAGTTTCTAGAAAATCCATGTGCACATGC
>CALNXK010000140.1:705000-750000 GCA_942486035.1 Porites lobata | reverse complement strand
TTGGGCAAATATTTCCGACATCCATTTATTCTCCTGAAACCTCCCTTTTTTAGTAGGACTGTACCGAAACAAACGTTGCGCTTACATGACATAAACGACAGCTCAAAAATACATTACGCGAGAAGTTCATTACCTTCTTACACACAGGCGTGACTGGTTTCTTTCGTAGCTTAGAAATACGACAAACGTAACATCTCCAGCTGGCGTAGAAAATGGCGATGCAGAATTTCCTGAAAAAAAAAAATGGAGCTGGGCCAAGTAAAAGGAGGCGAGGGGAAGGGGGTGGAGAAAGAATGGTGATGGACGGTTGGCACACAGGTCTAACGGAGAGTCGGAGACCAACGCCTGGGAGTAAACACAAGCCGCCATCTTTGTATCATTGAATTCGCTGGTGTGTTTTCAGGGACCGCGGAGCAAGGTGAAAAGTGGGAGGGCTGACAATTGAAAATAATTTTTCAATAAACGACCAACATATACGGTCAGTTCAGATTCAATGCAAGAAAAGACGCGATTACAATTTTAGTATAGAAAATACTACGCTGAAGTGATCTGAAAAATTTCTAACTATGGCCGTTCACTAGGCTTTGGTAGATTGTGCTAGCATAATTTTAAGCATAATTCAGCAAAACGAGCATTATTTTAAGCTTTTATTTCAGTTTAGCACTGCTAGCATAATCCGAGCTTTTATGCGTTGAAAACAAAAAACCCATCATAGCTCTAGAACAATCCAATTTGTATTTTATTTCTGCAGTGTATTTGGAAAATATTGAGGTCTGTGCTAAGGCCCATGGTCAAATATGGTCCGGCAGGCGGAAGAGGTTACCCTGTGCATATCTGAGAGACTGAGACTCTCCTCAGGCCACCACGTTTATGGCTCGGCGGCTCGGCCCCTCAGGCCTCAGATCAAAGATGGCGTCGTCTTCGAGTACATCCACTTCCACCACTTCCAGTGCCGTACCGAGAGCTTTAATCTCTAGAGAACGTGTTCGTAAAAGTAATACCGGAAAGTACAAGGAAAGAGGTAACTCAGATCCAAAGAACATGAGTCCTCGTGATCGAATCGAAGAATTCCCAGGGGAAAATTTGTGTCTTCGAGGTGGAAAACACAGAGATTAACAATATGCATAGTTGTCTTTATAGTGAACTGAGGGCTTTGCCTGGATGGCGTCTAAAACAAGTATGCAGGCTATAACTTTCTGACCCGGATTCAGAACCTAGAAACGGTTGATTTTGGTATCATTTGTTAATCATTTTGTCTTTTCGAGGTGCCCACATGCGTATTTGCGATGCTAAAGATTGTAAGACTGGAAGGTGGACTATATAAATGTTCATTATAGTCAAAATTGATAGAGTTAAGCTACTGATGATCTTTATTTTCCTTAAACTCATCAGTGTGAAAACTAAGTAGCATAATTTCGGTGACAGAGAGCATAATTTTCAGAAAGTAGCATAATTTCTAAAAAATATGAGCACTGCTAAAAGCATAATATGCTTTTTTTTCGAGCACAATCTACCAAAGCCTACCGTTCACTGTTCAAGTAATGTAATTCTTCTTGCCATCGAATATTTCATTGATTCGAAAGGAGAAAGACAAAATAGAAAACTTTTATCAACTCAAAACAACTACTCAGCTTCTTTTGACTTGAAAAAGCTAGTAATTTTCTTCATTTCGTCTGATAAAACTGATAAAAAAAAACTCTGCCGGAGCTGGAAGTACAAAACACGCTGCCGAACGAAGCGAAGGGGTGGCCAAGGCATGGCGTTTGATCAAGGGGCAAGTCGCTCCCAGGGAACAATTACCGCGAAAAGCACAGGAGCCCCACAAAATGCCTGGCGTTTGAAATTAAAGAAAATACAGAGAATATAGCGGAATATAGACGGAAAAAAACTTGTTTCAAGTCTTTTTTTTATTTTAATTATTTTTCTTTTTAGCGCAAAAAGTGGGGGCGGGGGCGCAAACAAGTGGTAGGGCCGCGGCCCTACCAGCCCCTCCTCCTCCGCGGTCCCTGGTTTTGAATGGCGACCTTTAGCAATGAAGACGAGAACGAGGACGAGGACTGGTATGACCGATTGGGGCCTGGAACGAGAACGTCGTCCACGGCGGTATTTCGGCGGGAAACAAAAACTTTTAGCAAACCGGTTTCGGTACGTGGACGAGTCTCTTCCTACAGTGAGTCACCAGGGAAAATGTCTTTCAAAGAATTTAGTGACCTCCTTGTACTTCTCTACGGCGATGAAATTATTTCCGATGAAGAGTTTTTGCTACTTTACGATAGTTTCATCTCAAAGAACCAAGATTTTCCCCATGAAAACTATCAACGGTTTGATTTGGATTCTATGAACTCCGCGGAGTGCAAAGCAGAGTTTCGTGTCGAGAAACACGATCTCCCTCGCCTTGTTGCAGCCCTCCAACTACCACCGGTGTTTAAATGCGAACAGAGGAGTATTTGCGACGACATGGAAGGCGTATGCATACTCCTCAAATGAGTTGCCTACCCATGCAGACTCAGTGATCTGATTCTGCGATTCGGCCGACCGGTTTCTGTTATGAGCCTGATCTCAAATGATGGCATCGACTATATTTATGACGTTCATGGGCACCGTATAACACAATGGAATCGAGATCTTCTGAATCCTGGGGCTTTGCAGCGTTATGCAGAAGCTATATCAGGAAAAGGAGGCCCCCTTAACAACTGTTTCGGTTTTGTAGATGGAACGGTCCGACCCATTTCAAGACCAAATGAGCGTCAGAGAATTGTGTACAATGGCCACAAGAGGGTCCACGCGTTAAAATTCCAATCCTTTTCCCTACCAAATGGACTTATTGGCAACCTATTTGGACCAGTTGGTGAGTTTGTAATAAAACGTTAGTGTTTTAAAGTTAAACAACCCTTCCCCCCCCCGGAAAAAAATTCTCTTCTCATGTTTGATTTTATTTTCGTTTCTAGAGGGGCGTAAACACGACGCAGGGATGTTAAACGATTCTGGACTACTGCGGGACCTTCAAGCTATGTGCATTTATGGAGATTTGGCCTACCCTCTCCGAGTTCATCTCCAAACACCGTTCCGTCGTGTCCCACTTACACCCCTCATGCAGGATTACAACGAGTCTATGAGCGCTTCACGGATTTCTGTAGAATGGTTATTCGGTGACGTCATTAATTCTTCTAAATTTCTCGATTATAAAAAGAATTTGAAGATAGGCCTTAGCAGCGTCGGTAAAATGTATGTTGTCTGCGCACTTCTCCGTAACGCCATTACATGCCTTTATGGTAATAACACCAGTGATTATTTTGGTATTGAACCCCCTTCCCTGGAGCAATACTTTCAATGAACTATAGTCTAGCTGTACTGATTTTAATGATGTATTTTCTCCTTCCTGGATAATATTCAGTGTAATTGGATGTAAAATAAAGACTGTAGGAAAGAAGGAATTATACTTTAAAAAAGCACCTTCAACGTACAGGAAGAAATTAAAAGAAAACGACACCCATGCAAGTTTTGATTTATGTGGTTGCTATGGAAACGCAAATGTCACATAAACATGATAATGGCACAAACGAATATTTCCAGATCAATTTGGTGCCTATAGATCAATCCATCAAAAAGTTAAAAGATTCATTCAAAGACCCCCCCTACCCACCGCCTTCATAGCCCTAAGCTTAAAAGGAATATATAAATAATTCCAGAGCCGGACACTGAGCAATAATATGCTAATGTTTCAAAAGAGTACTGAAAAGGGTATGTGTATTTTATTCTTATTTCAATGTTTTGCTCAACCTATGGTTAAACATCCTAACACTAACGTTCTAAAATTTCAAAGGACAGCTTAATTTAACCCTTTCACTCTTAGCTTCAACTGTGTATCTTTGATCACTGTAAACACTGCATTAAGAAAATTCCTTTCTCCAGAGGTGTAAACAACCCATCAACCTTTGAAGTCGAGGTGAAGGAAAACTAATCACCAAGCTGGACAGGCAAAGTCAACAGAAAAAAAAAGAGACAAAATTATAATTGGAAAATAATCAGTTAAAAATTATGATAACAACAACATGGCTCTAAAGGGCTGAGAGGGCCAAAGGTTGACAATTTGATTTTCAACTTTTGTTTTGCCTTTGTCAGCTCTTATGAGGATTTGGGCATTACTTTTTCAAGTAAACTCATTAACATTTGACTCTGTTGTTGTTGCTGCTGCAGGAAAAGCATTTGAAAGTTCTGTAGCTGCTGTTCCTGCCTCTGCTGCTGTTCAGCCATCATCTTCATTACATCTTGGTACTGTTGCTGGTTCTGCCTCTGATGATCTATCAGCATTTGATGCTGAGCTACTTTATTTTCTTGCTCTTTCTTCCTTCCATTTCTTCCTTCCGGAATTCCTTCTCATTCTCAAATTTTTCTTTTAGAATTTGCACAGCTTCAGTGGTACTTCTTCTGCTTTTTGGTTTGATAACTTCATCACATGAATCAGCATTCCTCTTTTTTGTTTGGCCCAGGCGCTCCAAGGCTTCAACCTACTTTCTTCGGCTGACGCCTTGTCGTTTTCATGCTTCTTGGTAAGAGTGTTCGTGTTTTCTTTCCTTTCTAAATCAGCTGCCTGTTCCTTTTCTATGATTTCAAACAATGCTATCCCCAATTCTGTTTCCTCGTCACATTTCATGCCAGAACCCTGCTCTTCGTTTCTCACCTTTTCTTTGTACTTCCTCAACAAAAGTGTGAGCCTGTCCCTAACAGACCGCTTTCTTACAGTGAATTTGGGTACACTGAGCCCATTTAAGTTTTGTGCTATTTCTCCCCTGATTTCCTCTCTCTCTCTACTTTGCTTTGGGTGCTTGAATGGTTCCATGACAAGAACTTCTCTGCATAGCATGAGATCGTGCTCTTCTGACCACTTCATGGAATAATTTCTGAATATAAAGTGCCAATAATTATATTTGCACAGTCAGTGTTAATACTGGTAAGCTTACAAACTTTTGATTCCATATTCATTGCCTAAAACGATTTCTGTGCTGCAGTAAAAATTATTTGTAAATAAACTTTTTTTTCGAGGTGAAAATCAGTACAGCGTAAAACATGACTGTAGAACTATTTAAAAAATCTTCATGTGCAAAAATTAACGACTACAAAAACTTGGCTTTGAGAGGGCTTTTATATCAGCAAAAAAGTGAGCTAAGCTCATTCAGAGTTTAGCTAAGGTGGATTCTTACCTCAAATGTATTTAAACGAATAGTTTAGACGTTCAAAGACGAACAAAACTTCATAACAATCCTGACAGGATTGATTACAAAACTGTTATCAAACGCGGTTTAAATAATACAACTTACATTTAAAAAAGCGCTTGAAACTTACCCTGATGTTCCTGCTGTATCCATCACTTCTTTGACCGAGTGCAGTCATACTAAGACTGTCAAATTTTTCCTGCAACATCGAAAAAATGAGGGTTTTTTACTTCACAGCAACATGAATAACTACGGCTTCTGTCTTATCTACTAAGAAAAACCTTGGGATTCAAGAAATTGCAAAATTAAGTCAGAAAATATAAGAAAATAAGTCAAGCAACACTCACGTTCACCACAGGACGGCAGATTGCGGCAAATGGTGTCCTCAACGAGGTGTGGACGACGAGCTCGTGCTCGTTTGGGCATGCGTGGTAGCATCATGGTTCGTTTTCCAGCTTCCGGTAGTTTTTTTTTTTTTTTTGTAATTTATTAATTTTTATTTGAAGTTTTCATTTTACAGAGTACACTTAAAGTAAAAAGGAAAAACAAACAAAAGAACAAAACAAAACAAAAACAAAAAGACAAAAAAAAACAAAGAAAGAAAGAAAGAAAAAACTATTACAGCAGACAATATCTAAGTTAATAGAGAGTACTTATCTTTATATTTATGTACAATATTTAATTGTTAATTAGATTACATTTTCTTGATTAACGTTTCCCACTTACTAAGACGTTTATTTAATGTGCCTCTTTTCCTGGCAATGTAAAGTTCAACGTTGTACACACGCCTAGTCCTATCAATGAACCCCTGAAGGGAGGGCATACCCTTTTGACATTTTTGTGAATAAATATAGTACTTCCCAAGCAATAAAATATGATTAACTAGGAGGAAATCATCTCCAACATCAAATTTACCGACGATTATATCCTCTTCTCTTAAATTCTCAACAATAATATTATTGTCTCTTAGCCAGGACAAGACGTGTTTCCAAAAAACAGAGGATATTTTGCAGGAAAAAAGTAAATGCTCGATGGATTCGACCTCAGTTTGGCAGAAAACACATTTATCTGATTCAGCCACACCAAAACGAAAAAGTTTCTCATTCGTAAAAGCGATGCAGTTTAGTATTTTGAACTGAAATTCCCTAAGTTTTGTTTCTACTGTTGTGCCGAAGGACAATAAGTAAACTCTTTCCAGTCAATAGTTAAATGATGATACTTTGCAGATAGCTTCTCTTTAGCGGTAGGTGTGGTTTGTTTTTTGGCCAAAAAAGACCGATAAATGTGCTTTGAAGAAGGGTCAAGAATTGGAATTAAGATATCATTTATCAAAATAGCGTGGTCAAGAATGATATTAAAGTCCCCAAGCCAACTAAAAACAGCTTTCCGCTTTTCAAAAGTGCGAATCCCACGAACGTTTAACGACAAAAGATTGAACTCGTTATTGCGCCCCATATTGCCAGAAAAAGTAGGACCTAATTTGGCGGGAAAAATTTATCAACACATTTACAGCAATCTGACACTCAAAGAAATTCTTCATTGACGTGCTGCGATAGCTTTGAATAACAGAAAATGAAAGAAAAATGATCACGAAAACGAAAACAAAAATAATAGAGTACAACCACTTTTAAGTATTAAAATACTGATACAAACAATTAAAAGAGCAGCAAGATAACTATCTCGAATGCTGAGCTCTGGAATGGACCTAAGTAAAGTTGTTTGAGATTGCATGTTTGCGTACGACACCAAAAAGCTTGGTTGAGCTTTAGAGACAGTGATTCGGAAATAAAGTTTTAAAGTGAATGTACTTAACGCCTACAAACAGATTACGAGGAAATTATATGCAAATACATGACTATTTGAGAGCAGAGTGAAAGAAAAGCTCCGATGAGAGTATTATATTTACATGTACATTTTTATCTCTGGACATGTGTGAGAGCGGTGCTCGAACCTAAACAAAATCTGTCAATGCAGCATTTGCAGGGATAAATTTACCATTAACAAATAACTTATCTGGTTGCGCTTTGCTGAAATATACTGTACAGCCTTTGCCTCTAGCTTCCTTGAACTTTTTCATCTGACTTTTCCATATTTCATAAAGTTCTTTTGGTATATCGTCAAACACTGAAAATTGTTTGTCCTCTTGACTCTTTAACTCCTTGCGGGCTTGATCCATCACCATTTCCTTGTCCGAATATCGTAAGAAACGTGCGATAATTGGGCGAGGTTTGTCACTGCTGTTGTTAGGCTTTACCAATCGATGGACTCTTTGGAACTCGATTCTACCACGAGGGTTTTCAATACGAAGCTTGTTTTCCAGGAATTTGAACACTAAATCTCTTGTATCCTCGGGTGGGGAGTCAACTGCAGAAGCCGGCACTACTTCGTCAATCCCAAAGAATTTAACATTTTCTCTTCTTGATTAGGTTTCTAGATACAATAACTGCTTGCGATGATCATTTATTTCAAACTTTGACTCCTTTGACTCTTTCTTTAGGTCTGAGATGTCGTCTTCGTAGAACTGGATACTTTCTTCCAATTCGGACGCTTTCTTTTCCACTCTGTTTGTTTTTTGCTTCAGGTCTTGTACATCCACAGGAAGAACGCTTTCATTTTGGTGTCTTTAGTGAAAAATTAAAGCTCACCAAAAGTTCTGTTCCATCTTTAATTACCTTTAATTGTGACATTAAATTTCCGAAAGGTTTTCTGTCCCTTTAGTTTACCTTTAATTGACCTTTCGGTTACATTAAAGACTAATAACCTTTAGGTCTCGTTTTAATTGTCTTTAATTTATTCCAAAATTAGCTATTAAAATGTAGCACCTTTAATTTCAAATTAAAGCAAATTTAAATGATCTTAGATCTTTACTCATCTTTAATTTGAACTTAAACATTCGTAAAAGTAACGCAGAAAGAACGCTTGTATTTCAGAGTCTTTAATTACTTAATTAAAGCTTAACAAAACATCTTTGTGATTCTTGAAACTTAATAATTTCAAGTGACATTAAGTTGACCTTTTGGGTCAAGACAAACCACGTGCACTCGCTCGCTCGCGTGAGGAAACCTGACTACTCTATATGGCAACCCAATCAGCGTCTAAAAAACAAATTCTATCCAGGAGGACCCTCGGCGTTTATGCCAGTCCAAAGGATATTTTCAAGATTCGCCTCAGCTGAAGTGGATGTAGAGGGACAAAAACAAGTTGTGATGGCTCCCATCAACAGGAATGTTCAACTGTAGTAACAATTGTTGCAAAGCTCATAAGAAAAATCCAGAACACACCCAGGCCTTTCATTTGACGCTTTACAGTATAGCTGAGTAAAAAGTGGCAAGATGATTTCTTCTTTTACATACATATAATTATTAGCATCGTTTGAAACTAATGAATAATACTACTAACAAAAAGTTTAACTGGTGTTATCATGAATTGCTTTTTTTATTCTCTTTTTGTCACACAATGTCGCTGAAAGTTCATCTCAGTACCAAAGCAGTAACTGTGAATTCCTGAAAGAAAACTGAAAAAAGTCTTTTCGCCTGATATCGGTGGACACTCCATCGCCTGCTGCATAACCCTGTGTCAAAGAAAAAATAAAACCTCACATCATAATGGTCAAAACTCTAGAAAGCTACGGCTACTGTCATTGAAAGCACCATTAATTTTGTGTGCAATTAGTCATTCAAGTGATACAAAATTTGCTGCTTAATATGTGTTGACTGGAAAAGGTGCAGAAACTCAAAGATCTGACAAAAAGCTGTCATTCGCATTCTGCACCATAAGCAATAAAATCTCACATCAGAATTGTTGAGTCCCTAGAAAGCTATGGCCACTGTCATTGAAAGCACCATGTTATTCAAGTAACACAAAATCTGCTGCTTAATATGTGTTCACTGAAAAGGGTGCAGAAACTCAAAGATCTGACAAAAAGCCGTCACTCGCATTCTGCACCATAAACAATAAAATCTCACATAATAATTGTTAAAATTCTAGAAAGCTATGGCCACTGTCATTGAAAGCACCATGTTATTCAAGTAACACAAAATCTGCTGCTTAATACGTGTTCACTGGAAAGGGTGCAGAAACTCAAAGATCTGACTAAAAGCCGTCACTCGCATTCTGCACCATAAGCATAAAAACTCACATCACAGTCACTGAAAGCACCATGTCATTCAAGGAACACAAAATCTGCTGCTTAATATGTGTTCACTGGAAAGGGTGCAGAAACTCAAAGATCTGACTAAAAGCCGTCACTCGCATTCTGCACCATAAGCAATAAAATCTCGCATCACAATTGTTAAATCTCTAGAAAGCTATAGCCACTGTCATTGAAAGCAACATGTCATTCAAGTAACACAAAATCTGCTGCTTAATATGTGTTCACTGAAAAGGGTGCAGAAACTCAAAGATCTGACAAAAAGCCCTCACTCGCATTCTGCACCATAAGCAATAAAATCACACATCATAATTGTTGAATCTCTAGAAAGCTATGGCCACTGTCATTGAAAGCACCATGTTATTCAAGTAATGCAAAATCTGCACCAAAAGCAATAAAATCTCACATCACAGTCATTGAAAGCACCACGTCATTCAAGGAACACAAAATCTGCTGCTTAATATGTGTTCACTGGAAAGGGTGCAGAAACTCAAAGATCTGACAAAAAGCTGTCACTCACATTCTGCACCATAAACAATAAAATCTCACATCAAAATTGTTAAATCTCTAGAAAGCTATGGCCACTGTCATTGAAAGCACCATGTTATTCAAGTAATGCAAAATCTGCTGCTTAATATGTGTTCACTGGAAAGGGTGCAGAAACTCAAAGATCTGACTAAAAGCCGTCACTCGCATTCTGCACCATAAGCAATAAAATCTCACATCACAGTCATTGAAAGCACTACGTCATTCAAGGAACACAAAATCTGCTGCTTAATACATGTTCACTGGAAAGGGTGCAGAAACTCAAAGATCTGACTAAAAGCCGTCACTCGCATTCTGCACCATAAGCAATAAAATCTCACATCACAGTCATTGAAAGCACCACGTCATTCAAGGAACACAAAATCTGCTGCTTAATATGTGTTCACTGGAAAGGGTGCAGAAACTCAAAGATCTGACAAAAAGCTGTCACTCGCATTCTGCACCATAAACAATAACATCTCACATCAAAATTGTTAAATCTCTAGAAAGCTATGGCCACTGTCATTGAAAGCACCATGTTATTCAAGTAATGCAAAATCTGCTGCTTAATATGTGTTCACTGGAAAGGGTGCAGAAACTCAAAGATCTGACTAAAAGCCGTCACTCGCATTCTGCACCATAAGCAATAAAATCTCACATCACAGTCATTGAAAGCACCACGTCATTCAAGGAACACAAAATCTGCTGCTTAATACATGTTCACTGGAAAGGGTGCAGAAACTCAAAGATCTGACTAAAAGCCGTCACTCGCATTCTGCACCATAAGCATAAAAACTCACATCACAGTCACTGAAAGCACCATGTCATTCAAGGAACACAAAATCTGCTGCTTAATATGTGTTCACTGGAAAGGGTGCAGAAACTCAAAGATCTGACTAAAAGCCGTCACTCGCATTCTGCACCATAAGCAATAAAATCTCGCATCACAATTGTTAAATCTCTAGAAAGCTATAGCCACTGTCATTGAAAGCAACATGTCATTCAAGTAACACAAAATCTGCTGCTTAATATGTGTTCACTGAAAAGGGTGCAGAAACTCAAAGATCTGACAAAAAGCCCTCACTCGCATTCTGCACCATAAGCAATAAAATCACACATCATAATTGTTGAATCTCTAGAAAGCTATGGCCACTGTCATTGAAAGCACCATGTTATTCAAGTAATGCAAAATCTGCTGCTTAATATGTGTTCACTGGAAAGGGTGCAGAAACTCAAAGATCTGACTAAAAGCCGTCACTCGCATTCTGCACCATAAGCAATAAAATCTTACATCACAGTCATTGAAAGCACCACGTCATTCAAGGAACACAAAATCTGCTGCTTAATATGTGTTCACTGGAAAGGGTGCAGAAACTCAAAGATCTGACAAAAAGCCGTCACTCGCATTCTGCACCATAAACAATAAAATCTCACATCAAAATTGTTAAATTTCTAGAAAGCTATGGCCATTGTCATTGAAAGCACCATGTTATTCAAGGAACACAAAATCTGCTGCTTAATATGTGTTCACTGGAAAGTGTACAGAAACTCAAAGATCTGACAAAAAGACGTCACTCGCATTCTGCACCATAAGCAATAAAATCACACATCATAATTGTTGAATCTCTAGAAAGCTATGGCCACTGTCATATTTGAAAGCACCATGTTATTCAAGTAACACAAAATCTGCTGCTTAATATGTGTTGACTGGAAAGGGTGCAAAGAAACTCAAAGATCTGACTAAAAGCCGTCACTGGTATTCTGCACCATAAGTAAAAATCTCACATGATCAGCACCTGGTCCTGCCTGGTGGCCTCTGGCAACCTGCCTTTGTTTTGGTGACGGTGAAATAATTACTGTTTTTCGAGTATAGGCTCTCCAAGAAGATACCCCTTATATGAGAAAGTGATGAGTGAGTACAAGAGAAACGCAACTCGCTTTTCTAGGTAAATTTTGTGTACGCTTGAGCGTTTTCTGCTTACCAGATGCATATGAATAACCTTATTGATGGTAGAGCTTATACTGAGAGGAAATCGATGTCAGCTTAAATTAGCTTAAATAAATCGCTCTGTAGGTTTTTTTTGGAAGAAGTATTAAACATGCATCGCTATTTATACATTAACGATAAATAGAACTACGTAAAAATTACCTTTTGATTCCAGAATTTCAAGCCCACACGCTTTCAACAACGTTTAACTGTGATTTTCCCGCCGATCTCCCGCCAGTGACGCCAGTTTGAGCCATTGTGTTACTGGTCAGCGACAAAAGATCAGAGCGAGGCGCGCGCAACAGGGGACCAAATATAAAAATATTCGAAAAATAGCGGGCAAATCCTCTAAACTCCTTCGTCTTCAACTGTTGAGAGTTCGTTTGTCGCTTTTAAAAGGCTAGATCGTTAGCGCTTACGGCTTGCATCAATACTTTTTTTTCTCGGAATTTATAATTGTTATTGTACAGCGAGAAAGCTTGCAGATCTTCGGAATTTTTT
Organism: Porites lobata; assembly: GCA_942486035.1. Classification (NCBI taxonomy): domain Eukaryota; kingdom Metazoa; phylum Cnidaria; class Anthozoa; order Scleractinia; family Poritidae; genus Porites; species Porites lobata. The sequence goes on along the minus strand of CALNXK010000140.1, from coordinate 737,624 downwards.
ATTGTTATTGAGCAGCTAGAAATCGGTTCGCTATGGAAGGTCGATCGGCTAGCGCTGTAGATTGTGTTATGCTACTAGAGGAACTAACCGAAAACTCGCCGCAGAAAATGAGAAGCTGCGGTGAGAACACGAGGCAGCTAGAAGAAATCAAACACAAGTAGTGCAAAGGATTGAGCAAAGGTTAAATGAGCGAGAAGCTCCTGGCGAAAGACATCGCTCCAGACGCAGGGCTGCCGCTCATACAATTGCCTTTCCTGTGGCATGCAGGGTAAGTATCAAAAGAAACGTGCATTTGAATGACGCAAAGACGATTTGCTATAAAAAAAATTACATGAAAATTATACATTACAAAACTGAAATGACTGAAGTAGGTGGACATGCAGAATGAGGCGTAAAATTGGTTTGAATAGTTTTGGCGCGCAAATCTTGCATAAATTACTATCGTTCGGTCAGATACACGACACTCGTGACACTTTAGGCTGAATAGGTCACTTTTATTTCATTTTACTTATTTCTTTGTTTGAGAAAAAAACCTGCACGGTTTTAATACACAAGGAAGAAATTTGTGTAACAAGATTAAGGAAGATTTCATTTGTATTTTCTACCTCGGCCGCCACAAAACATGTATGCATGTAATAAATTACTGTACGATTACATGGGCATATGAGGTGGTGACAATAACTGACAATAAGCGTGGAACGTCATTTTTTTTTTGCATTGCAGGAGTTAATTTTTCAAGCCACCTGTTTCTTGAGTGAGACATAAATGACATCAAAACTAAACCAAAGCAGACATCTGAATTTTTAATGCTAAATTCTGGCTCCTGTCCCCGAGAGTCATAACCTGGGATGTCTTTTGACCAGCATATTATTGTCAAACTGAGAAAGGGATGTGATTTCTTTCATTTATAGAGAACACTAAGGCAAATATACAAGGTCCTTTCTAAAAAGGAAGACTTTCACGGCTTCTACCTTGATGAAGAGTAAGTATAATAAACATCTATCAAATTTTAATTTAACTACCAAACAGGTCTTAGCTTCACTTAAAAAACCAAGTAAGTTCTAATTTGAAGAGAAAGTAAATTACTGCACATACATCAATGGTAGGCCACACCTGGAGGGAATCTACGCAGATTTGGAACAGGTCAATTACACGTAGTATAAAATAAAAGCCAACTGAAATAGTAATGACAGGAGGATTTATTAGTACCTCAGGATGTTTCTTTGGAAGCCACTACAGAACTTGGAAGGGTCAACAGTGAACACCTCCACCTCATGAATGACAATAGGACCCATTGTATTATGCCTTCCAACCCAATTTAGCTCTAGTTTTTCACCTGCCTTTTTTGTAGATTAACCCTTTAACCCCAAAAATCAACTTGCATATTCTTTACACTGTTCTCTGTTCATTGGTGATCATTTTAGTTTATTCTGTTTGATTTGTCTGTGATACTGTAGGAGAAATTTGGTGCTGGTCGCTGCTAGGGGTTAAAGGGTTAAAAAGAATTTCCTTCAGAAGTTCAAAATGCCAGTGTCATTGAACATTGATGCCAATAATATGTACCTGATACCTGCCAAAGAGACAATATGTATCAAAGATCAAGAAAGTGACTTTGCTTTGGTGATATATCTTTTTAGAGTAAGCTCTGACAACAACGCTACTATCTTCCAAAGAGTAATGGCCCAAGTGTTACACCAACATGGAGGAGAGGAAAGGTGTCCATAGACAAGGGCCGTGATGGAAGGTACACTGTCATTCACATAAGGCAATTCACAGTCCAACCTTTATAATTGCTGTGTTCACCCTTTGGGAAGGGGCAAAATGACGGGTTAGTTTGACCCATTTAATACAGGTTCAAAACGCTTTAAGGGACATTAACAAAAACACTACAAAGATACAGTAGTGAGTGAGAGTAGCGAGGGATTAATCCTTACCTCAAGGAGTTTTCCATTCCTCCAGATGAAGAGAGAAAAAAAGTCAACAATAAAACAGTTCATTACAAGGAATGCACAATTTCATTTAGTGCAGCAGTATGCTAATTGTTTTAAGAAGTGACCATTTAAACAGCCTGAAAGTGGGACTGCTTAATGTAAATTTACCTGTATTCATATGTATAATAGTCACACATCATTAAAGTCGGACAAATTTAGGCCATCTCCTGTTTATTTTAATTTTGGAACAGATCACGTGATATAATATAAATATAACATCAATTAAGATTTTAACCATCCAGTGGTAGCTTCATATCATTTGTAAAACATTGACAGGTTGGCCGAAGTGTTTATAAGTGATGAATTACCTTTGTCCTTAAGCAAAGAAGAAAATCTTAATTGTTTTACTTTTATTTGCTGGGCACCCTGAATTTTATAAGTTAGAGTGATTGGTTCCCCTACAATACATCATTTCCTAGAATACAGTCCCCTGTACTGATGTTAGCCTGTGCTAATGCTAGACACCTTACTTTACCATTACAACAGCTGCTCTACAAAGATATTTTCAGTCATTAAATGTGACTAGAAGACTGAAAAATTCTGAAAAATATGAAGATCATAAAAGGAGGACACGCATGTTGCATGATTTCTTAGAGTTACCTGATGTAAACCTTGGATGCTTAGTTGGTTTAAGTGGCTTGTTATCTCTGAAAAGGCAGTAAATAACATATCTACTGACCATATCTTTTCATTCAAAAAACAACAATTTATTATAAGATTTAATTTTTGTGATGTACAGAATAATAAGAGAGATTAGTCTGGATATTGTTTGTTTAAGTCTCATCTAATTATACTCTTTTGTTACATATCCAATGGTGGAATCAGTTGGATTGTATTGTAATGAGTTCTGGCCCACCACCTACTCTTATTCTGTTTCTTTCTTTTAGAAGTTAACAAGGAGGACAGCTGCCTTTGAAATGGTGAAATGGGGTGACAACCATGAGAATGGAAGAAGAGGTCCTGGTGATGGAGACAATGAGCAGCGAGGATAGCTGTTGTAAAGCTGACGAAGATGGCAAGGAGGCACTAACCAGTTATAAGATCAACAAGCTCCCTTGGGAGAGCACAGCTCTGCGAAAAATCAAAAAGCAGCTTGATAAAAAGTATAACAAGAGGCTAAGAGGGCACGTGACAGGATTGTGCCTAGAACTGTAAGGAGCCGTCAGAACGTGACCCTCCTGAAATTCGTGAATGGTCCCTTAATGCTCAAGCATCAGATCTTGATTCTTCAACCACTTCATCTGTGTGATTGCAGGACTATCTTCATAAGTTGACAATGAACAGTGTTGTGAATTTATTTTACAAATTAACGATCATCAAACCTACTTGATAAAGATGTACTTTTAACTTTTTGAAGTTGTGGTCCTTGATCTATTTTTTTTTTTCACCACAAAGTGGTTTTTCCATTAAAGTAGGCAGTGAATAATTTCAAAATAAGAATTAGACATTATTGACAATAAACTGATTTTAAAGTAGATTTTGTTTGTTTCACTGTATTTATTTACTTCTTTAAGAGGAACCATGCAGTCATGGATTCCAGTGTTCAACTTATGATATTTTTCTCCGACAAGCTGAGATACCCCAGTTTTAATCCCTTTATCTTATTCTCTTCTTTGGGGCTTTTAATGAACATTAAAATAGATCGAATTGAAGGCACATTAAAAATGACAAACGCGGGGTATTATGAAACATTAAAATGGAATTAAAGGCAAATTAAAGATGACCTGGTGCCTTTATCAAACATTAGAATAGAATTAAAGACAAATTAAAGATGACTTGGGGCTTTTATAAAACATTAAAATAGAATTAAAGACAAATTAAAGATGACATGAGTCTTTAATACTACATTAAAGTAGAATTAAAGGCAAAGCAAAGATATACCACCAAGCATTTTTGAAAAATTAAAGCTATACTAAAGTTGACACAAAAGATTAATTAAATGTTACTTTAGAACGCTTTAGGAGCAGTTCCTAAAGTTTATGAAATGAACCTTTCAGTTACCTTTCTTCTTAACTTAAAGCGGTTATGAAATGGTTCATAAGTTAGCCTTTAATTTTCACCTTAAAGTCTATGAAAAGTGTATTTCATGTCTTTAGTAAATAAATTAAAGATAGTTTAAATACTTCTTTTGTGTATCTTTAGGTAAGCTTTAAAACAAATTAATTCTATTATTTCTTCCTGTGATCTTCATCTAAACGAGATACTTTCTCCTCGATACTAGCAAGACTGGCAGAGACTTCGCTAGGATGCGCTTCTATCTTGTCGAGTTTTTCTAATTTATCCAGCACACGCTGCAGTTTCAGACCGACGTCCGGTAGTTGACGTTCACATGCTCGTCGTCACTGCTAAAAGTCCCTAATATTATTTTAAAGGAAATGAGCAGTGTAAGTTGCAAAAAAACTAGTGTTTTGTTTTTTTTTTTTTTTACATAAGCGGAACGTTAAAGTATTAGCCATGTGGTATCTACCGACAGTTTTCTGTTTAAAAAGTAAAGAAAAAAAGTAAAAACTGGTGATGAAGACATTAAAATAAATTGTTATTACAAAAATACATAACTTCTGGGGGGATAAGTGGCAAAAACGTAAATTGTTCTTCACTTATAACTAAATTATCACCACTTGGTGATAAATAAAAGCAAATGCATGGATCGGAAAAAAACAGTGTTTTCTTTCTTTTTTTAATATAAGCAACTTACAGATTTAAAACAACATTCTAATATTTAATCGCACGTTGCAAGGGGAATCTAGTATGTTTCAATAATCCCTATCAGGACGTAGTCGATTTGCTTCATCCGATTTTGCTTGGTGTTTAGAGACTTTTCTAATTGTCGGAAAATAAGTACTTGCACACATGTGTTAAAAAATATGTTAAGTAATTTATTTTTCAAAGTAAGGTAAAATCCTTCTTTTTCTCCGACTGTAACTGATATATACAATTTTTTTGTTTTGTTGTGGGGAAGGCGCTTCAGCTATATGGAACTGTTTCTAGGTTTATAACAACACATAATTGTCTTTACTAGTGTTGTTAGCCCCCACCAAGTTTCAGTAGTGCTTGTATCCTAAAGATCATTCTTGCTTGATCTTCTGTGGACTTTGCCATCCTTCACCTGAAAAAGTGGGGCGTTGTTTGTCTCCTCGAGGTCAATAAAAGGTATTAATTCGGTCACCCCAGAAGGATCAAGAGCTTTGGTGGGGTTGCTGTACGCCTCGTAGACTTGATCAACTGAAATCTGCACAGCTTTTACTACAATCCTAAGATTATCTCTGCTCTTTCCTTCGAGCAACATCCCATCACCATATGCAATCCATTTATCACCCCTCAGATTTGTCACACGCACACCATGTTTGTTGTCCTCGTCATGCATGTACTTACTGAGTAAATGGCCTTTTTTTCCAAGAATGGTCGCCCTTCCAAGCTCAACTCTTGGCGTCCTGCAAGTAGATATTTTTATGGATGTTATTCAGATTCTTAACAAGTCAGCATGACGCCATCTCATGAAAGATTTATAAAAATAAACCTAACTACAAGGCATCAAAGTTCCGTAAAATAAACGAATATATTTATACAGCTATTTTTCCTTTTTAAAACAATTCACTTGTGATGTACTTTTCAATATCAAAATTACTTTTTTTAGTTACTTAAAATACAAACAATCGGCATTTGAAATTCAAAAAGTGTCACAAACAAGTACACGCAACCGTGTACCGTGGAGGGTTTTTCGATCCTTGTACCCATGGCTTTTCTTTAACTGAAAACTGCCTTTGACGTTGTAATCCTTTCACGCTGTAATAAGAGACCCTTAGCAATGAATGAAAACATTACAACATAGCCTGACTGGATGGATCATTACCTAATGTGTCCACTGGCAAAGCTGTCAGTAAGAAAATGACACGCAAATGCTTCCATTGAAAATGCTTCATGAAGGAGTTTCTTCCTCAAGTCAGGATCTCGTGGATATTGACTGGCTTCTCGTGCTTTCTCTATTGCCAACTGATGACCCGTCAGGTATGCGTCTTTTGCATAAGGAAGAAAATGGTCGTAATTATTTTAAGCCAGTTCTAACTTCCTTCCCTGTATAACGGGAATGCCGAGGAACCAGATACCACCAGTGATTTCGTCCGCTGTTTCTGTATCCAGGACTCTTTCTTTCCCAAAGAAAGCCAACAGCTTGTCAAGTTCCTTCTGTAATTATCCTTTGGTGCCCTTGCAAGTGTGTCGTAGGCACCTCGAAAGCGCTGCTTTCGTAAGAAGTCTTCCTATTCTTCTTTAAAGGGATCAATAATTGGGTTTTCAGGCAATCCATAAAAGTTTCCAGCGAGGCCTATAATCTCCTCGAACTTAACCTCTACACCGTTTGGGAGTGTTATTTTCCTAAATTCATATTTCAGGTGTATTTTTTCACCAATTTTTGGGTGTTCAATCGGGGAGTCAAATGAAACTACTTCGACGAAATGACGATTCGCAGTTAAATCCATTGTCTTTATAGTGAATCTAACCCTGGATTCGTAATTCAAATTCACCTCCAAAACAAATATTCTACTTCTACTCTCGAATAAAAAACAAAACAAATTTGTTTGTACTTATCAACGCTACGTTTGTGGTCGAAAAGCAGGTGCGTATATTCTACTAACTGATCATGTGACCCATGAGTACAACAACAACTTGGTTACCGCACACCGTGAATTTTAGGCAATATCAACACTTGCCAAATGAAATGCTAAAAAAGGATTCAAATTGAAGAAGACAGCAAAACAGGAGGAGAAAACACATGGGTGAATGTACAAAATCGATTCGGATTAGTTTATCTCAATCTGTCTGCTGTGTGTGGTTTATGATTTTTTCGGTTTGTTAAAGTTCACGAGTTCGCAACTTCTACATTCTTTATGATAATAATTAGTTTTAGAATCTCGCATAGCGAACCTTAAGTACATTTGCTGACTCGGTTCGGTTGCAAACGCCAAGATGCTTGATTGGCGTATCAATTTGGGTAATCATATGCAAATTTCCTCCGAGTTACTTTCAACCGCTTTTTCACCTGATTTTGTGAGTGTCGTGATATGGAAGGAATTTTATTGACTTTGTGAATTATTTGGACATATAATTCTTTTCAGCTTCTACATATGCATATATTGGTATCCACTTTGTTTAGAACCTTCGGTTGTAATATTATTATAATCTAACATATTTTGCGTGAGTGAAAAAAAACTGAATTGAATTCAATTTAATTGAATTGGTCAATTAAATAGGACTCTAAAATGTGATTGGTGCGTTGCAATTCGTTCTCTGTAAGTAAACTTGGCGTTTGTCCGGTCATTCTGTCCGTGTTGGTTTTGCTGGATTCGTCAATAAGTCGTTGTCGCAGCTTTTGTTCTTGTATACTGCTCCTTGCTTATCCTCCTGTCTGCTGTCTGTCTTTGTCCTTGAAAGTCGAAAGCAGTCGAAAGCAGTCGAAAGTCATAAGCAGATGGAGTATGTTACGTCCCGGTGAGTGTGGTCTAAGGGGCCCGTTCCTCGAACGTCCGAAATCAACTATCGGTTCCTAGCAAACAAGCCAGTCATTTTTTTTTGTTGTTAACCGACACCGTTATAATATTACCTTTAGAATATTGACAAGACAATCTTACATTAACTATCGGTACTTTCGAGGAACGGGCTCCTGATATTAACGGCCTGAATGACTGATGATGATGTGAGGGGTGCCTTTCAACCAGTCTTTTACCGGTGAAAACGGTCACTGTTTATTCAAAATGTTCAGTATGTTCTCTCATTTTATAGATGTCAAGATTTGCTTCATTTGATCAAGGAACCGGCAACTTTTGACTTCGATTCAGCAGTGTTTAAACAAAGGGATATAAACTATAGACCTATCACGGTGCTGCCATGCGTGAATAAAGTCTATGAAGTATTGCTGGGCCAACAAGTCAGTAAGTTTATGGATGATAGACTCAGTGATGCTATCACTGCCTATCGTGCAAAGAATAGCTGTAAGACCACGCTGATTAGGCTGACCGAAACATGGAGAGCTGAACTAGACAGCAAGAAAATTGTCGGCATATTGTCTTCGGATATGAGCAAGGCTTTTGACTCTCTGAGCCCTCAGTTGCTCATAAATAAACTGCAAGCCTACAATTTCTCCGATAAAGCCATACAGCTCATACGATCATATTTTCAGGGAAGAAAGAACAGAGTAAGGATAGGTTCTGTAACAAGTGACTGGGTTGTGGTGAAGAGAGGATGTCCACAGGGAAGTACGTTTGGACCACTCATGTGGAATATTTTCCAGAACGATATGCCTAGCATAATATCAGATGCCAATGTCTCGATGTATGCGGATGACCATCAGGTCTTTGTAGCAAACGAAACAACCAAAAGCGTGGAGAAGATACTGGTGGACAATGGAGAGAGGATGACTAAATGGTATCAAGATAATCTTTTAAAAGTCAATTGCGATAAATATCAAGCCATGGTTTTGGGAAATCCAAAAGGAGAAAGGAACGTTGATCTGGATATATGTGGCGAAAAAGCCGAACAGTCACAATCCATCAAGATCCTAGGTGTAAACCTAGATGAAAACCTAAACTTTAGAGATCATATACGTAGTGTGTGTAAGAAAGTTGGCGGGATGATCGGAATATTAAGAAGGCTTAAAAATCTTATGCCAGTAAATGCCAAGTTACTTTTGTACAAATCAGCTATTATGCCACACCTTACTTATTGCCACCTAGTGTGGCATTTTTGCACGGCATCTGATAGTCGTAAATTGGAGCGTCTACAAGAAAGAGCCTTAAGATTAGTGTATAATACTACTACCGAAAGTTATGACACCTTGCTGAAAAGAGCTAAGTTGACTATTTTACAAAATAGGAGGTTGCAGGATATACTCATTTTGATGTTTAAAGTAAAAAACAAATTAACAGTGAACCAAATTGCGGATATTTTTAATATCAACGAGGAGAATATTAATAGTAAGAGATATAACCTAAGAAATGCAGATTTTGTCTTACCTCGGTTTAAAACTGTTACTTATGGAAAACATTCTCTCAGATTTCTCGGACCACAATTATGGTCTAAACTAAGCAAGGAGGAGAGAAATATTGCAACTTTGGCAACTTTTAGGACAATGATACGTAAGAAGGATGTAACATCATTTCTTGAGGGATGTGGGAGTGAATGCCGCTTATGCTTAGATTAAGAGGACGTACGCATATTTACTTATTCATTTTAGTGTCCGAGCTAATATACGCATTTAGTTTTTATATTGTAAATTTTCGAACTTAGCTTCGAAGTGTTAAATCTAGAACTTAGTTTTTAGAGTGTAAAAGAGCACTTAGCTTGAATAGTGTGAATTTCCGGCCTTTATAGTACTTAATTAGTTTCTATTAATGATGTAATTTAGTTTTAAAGGTGTCCCCAATTAGTGCCAATAGGCACTAGAACGACAAGACACTTTAATAAAGGTTATGTATGTATGTATGTATGTATGTGTTTCTTGTATAAACCAGCTTTCTTAAGCGGATCGCTGGTAGTAGCCTGTAGAAAAAGTATAATATATCCAAGTGATGCGATGGCTTGTTTGGAAGTGGTGTTCCGTTGTAATTCAATTGTTAATGTTGACATTCTTTTTTCACTGGCGTATGTGTTCAGTTAGGTGTGTGCAAAGGTTTCTACCAGTCTTACCGATGCAAGTGGCCTGGCAGACTCAGCAAGTGTTCTTGTATATCGCTCCCAGTCTGTCCTACTTAACAACTCAGGGCCTGTTTACATAGAGGTGGGGAAACCGAGGTAGGTGGGGTGACCCGCTTGGGTAGGGTAACCCGCCTGTCCATATAATCTTTCTTTTTAATTTGATCAAGACGTTTACATGAAATGTGGGGTGACCCGCCACAGGTTGCCTCACCTACCTGGGGTCCCCCACCGTCATGTAAACAGGCCCTTACTTGACTTACGCGTTGCACACAACCTTAGACTTTGAGAGAGGAGGGCTTGTTTTTCCAGTTTATTCTATTCGCGATTGTAGCCTGAAAGCTAGTCTTTCATTAATTTCTTGGCCTTGTTTTTACGCTAGGATGAGAAATAATACACACACCGCTTTTCAAGCTGACCCTATAAAGCTATTTCTCTTTTCGCGGTTTAAAATTGTCATCTTACTTTAAGCAGACAAAAACTAGAAATTCCGATAGAATTTAAAAAACGTCATTTATAAAATCGAAGACATGTAAGAATCTCTTATTCCACAGAGTACAACTAAAATACGTACCAATTGTCAATCAGACCTACTTCCCTAAATCTGACTGGTACATGTATAAACTGGAACTGAATTCAGTTCTACAGGTGACATCATCTCAATAATCGTGAGGTAAAAAAATATCGCCACTAGAATTAGTAAGATTTTCAGCTGTGATCGTTATCTTGAATATGTTTAATACATTTTTCTCTTTAAGCTAGCATTTTAAAAGTTCTTGCTCTCTCCTGGTAATATAGGTTTTGAGCAATTGCACGGTACGCCTATATAGCAGAGCTTTCAGGTTTGTAAACCTGTAGCATTGCTACTGTTGTCGGTCCCCACCAACTGGCAGTTGTAGTAGTACCCTGGAGATCGTTCAAGTCTGATCTTCTGAGAAGCTTTCCATCTATCATCTGAAACATTGGAGAATTGTTTCTTTCCTCCTGATCAACAAAAGGTAGTAGGTCGGTTACCTCAGAGGGATCAAGAGATCCCGAAGGATTTGTGTAAGCCTCGTAGACTTGATCAACTGATTTCTGCACAGCTTCTGCTGCTACATTTAAATTATCTTTGCTCTTTTCTTTCAGAAGCATACCATCACCATATGTAATCCATTTATCACCCCTTAGATTTGTCACGCGCAAACCATATTTGTTGTCCTCGTCGTGCATGTACTTACATAATAAATGGCCATCTTTTCCTAGAGTAGTTGCTTTTCCCATTTCAACTCTTGGCGTCCTGATATAAGCAGAGATAAAATTTGTAAAATTTATAATTGAAAACAACCGAAGCGCACACGGCTTCCGTCAGACAGCTTCAGACCAAAGGAAAAATCAATCATTCCTAAAAAAATTAATCATGTTTTTCTGGTTGTTTTTGAAAAAATCAAATAAGAATTTAATAATTAACATTTAGAAAGCAAAACAAAAAAATCCGTTTTGGGGGGAGGCCTAAGACTGGGCGGGGACCATCCGCTTTCGAGCACGTCTAAAATCCCCCTTTCCCTTCGAAAAGTTTGTTCTGCTTTAGTTACTCTTTTTGGGTCGTTAAACCTGTGAGAATCCTCTTGAAAGACACGTTGAAAACTATCTCAACAAACAAGGTCGAAGGAGAACAGAAAACTAAGTCTTTCAGTGGAAAAATCTTCGATCCTTAAGATCATTTTTCTTACCTAATGTGGCCACTAGCGAAGCTGTCAGTAAGAAAGTGACACGCAAATGCTTCCATTGAAAATGCTTCATGAAGGAGTTTCTTCCTCAATTCAGGATCTTGTGGATATTGACTGGCTTCTCGTGCTTTCTCTATTGCCAACTGATGACCAGTCAGGTATGCGTCTTTTGCATAAGGAAGAAAATGGTCGTAATTATTTTCAGCCAGTTCTAACTTCCTTCCCTGTATAACTGGAATGCCGAGGAACCACATACCACCAGTGATTTCGTCCCCTGTTTCTGCATCCAGGACTCTTTCTTTCCTAAAGAAAGCCAACAGCTTGTCAAGTTCCTTCTGCAATTCATCCTTTGGTGCCCCTGCAATTTGTCGTAGGCACCTCGAAAGCGCTGTTTTCGTAACAAGTCTTACTCTTCTTCTTTAAAGGGATCAATAATTGGGTTTTCAGGCAGTCCATATAAGTCTCCAGCGAGGCCTATAATTTCCTCGAACTTAACCTCTACACCGTTTGGGAGTGTAATTTTCCTAAATTCATCTATTAGGTGTATTTTTTCACCAATTTTTGGGTGTTCGATCGAGGAGTCAAATGAAACTACTTCGACGAAACGACGATTCGCAGTTAAATCCACTGTCTTCATAGTGAATCTAACCCTGGATTCGTAATTCAAATTCACCTCCAAAACAAATATTCTACTTCTACGAGTCGAATAAAAAACAAAACAAATTTGTTTTTACTTATCAACGCTATGTTTGTGGTCGAAAAGCAGGTGCGTATATTCTACTAACTGATCATGTGACCAATGAGTACAACAACAACTTAGTTACCGCACACCGTAAATTTAGGCAATATCAACACTTCACTAATGAAATGCCAAAAAAGGATTCAAATTAAAGAAGACAGCAAAACAGGAGGAGAAAAAAATATGGGTGAATGTGGAAAATCGATTCGGATAAGTTTATCTCAATCTGTCTGCTGTATGTGGTTTATGATTTTTTGTTTGTTAAAGTTCGCGAGTTCGCAACTTCTACATTCTTGATGATAATAATTTATTTAGTTTTAGAATCTCGCATAGAGAATTCGAACCTAAAATACATTTGTTGACTTGGTGTGAGTGTTGTGATATGGAAGGAATTTTATTGACTTTGTGAAATATTTGGACATGTAATTCTTTTCAGCTTCTACGTATGTATTGGTATTCACTTTCTTTAGAACCTTCGGTTGTAATATTATTATAATCTAACATATTTTGCGTGAGTGAAAAAAAGAGCTGAATTGAATTTAATTCAATTGAATTGGTCAATTAAGTTGGACTCTTAAATGTGATTGGTCCGTTGCAATTCGTTTTCTGTCAGTAAACTTGCCGTTTGTCCGGTCATTCTGTCCGTGTTAGTTTTGCTGGATTCGTCAATAAGTCGTTGTCGCAGCTTTTGTTCTTGTATACTGCTCCTTGCTTATCCTCCTGTCTGCTGTCTGTCTTTGTCCTCGAAACTCGAAAGCAGTCGAAAGTCATAAGCAGATGGAGTAACTATGTTACGTCCCGGTGAGTGTAGTCCAAGGGCCGGTTCCTCGAACGTGCGAAATCAACTATCAGTTCCTAACAAACAACCCAGTCATTTTTTTTTTGTTAACTGACACCTTTATAATATTACCTTAAGAATATTGAGAAGACAATCTTACATTAACTAGCGGTACTTTGGAGGAACGGGCTCCTGATATTAACGGCCTGAATGACCGATGATGATGTGAGGGGTGCCTTTCAACCAGTCTTTTGCCAGTGAAAACGGTCACTGTTTAGTCAAAATGTTCAGTATGTTCTCTCATTTTATAGATGTCAAGATTTGCTTCATGTGAGTAAGGAACCGGTCACTTCTGACTTCGATTCAGCAGTATTTCATGCATAAACCAGCTTTCGTAAGCGGATCGTTAGTAGTAACGGCCTGTAAGGTTGTTTGTTTGGAAGTGGTGTTCCGTTGTAATTCAATTGTTAATGTTGACATTCTTTCTTGACTGGCGTATGTGTTCAGTTACGTGTGTGCAAAGGTTTCTACCAGTCTTACCGATGCAAGTGGCCTGGCAGACTCAGCAAGTGTTCTTGTATATCTCTCCCAGTCTGTCCTACTTAATAACTTAAGGCTTGTTTACATAGAGGAGGGAGAACCCAAGTAGGTGGGGTGACCCGCTTGGGTAGGGTAACCCGCCTGTCCATATAATCTGTCATTTTAATTTGATCATGTTTACATGATATGTGGTTGCCTCACCTACTTGGGGTCCCCCACCTTCATGAAAACAGGCCCTTACTTAACTTACGTCTTGCATACAAACTTAGACTTTGAGAGAGAAGGGGTTGTTTTTCCAGTTTATTCTATTCGCGATTGTAGCCTGAAAGCTAGTCTTTCATTCATTTCTTGGCCTTGTTTTTTCGCTAGGATGAGAAATAGTACACACACTGTTTTTCAAGCTGACCCTATAAAGCTATTTCTCTTTTGCAGTTTAAAATTGTCATGTTACTTTAAGCTGACAAAAACTAGAAATTCCAATAGAATTTAAAAAAACATCATTTATGAAATCGAAAACATGTATAGTAAGAATCTCTTATTTCACAGAGTACAACTAAAACACATACCAATTGTCAAATCAGACCTATTTCCCTAAATCTGACTAGTACATGTATGAACTGGAACTGAATTCAGTTCTACAGGTGACATGATCTCAATAATCGTGAAGTAAAAAAATATCGCCGCTAGAATTAGTAAGATTTTCAGCTGTAATCGTTTTCTCGAATATGTTTAATACATTTTTCTCTTTAAGCTAGCATTTTAAAAGTTCTTGCTCTCTCCTGGTAATATAGGTTTTGAGCAATTGCACGCCTATATAGCAGAGTTTTCAGGTTTGTAAACCTGTAGCATTGCTACTGTTGTCAGTCCACACCAACTGGCAGTTGTAGTAGTACCCTGGAGATCGTTCAAGTCTGATCTTCTGAGAAGCTTCCCATCTATCATCTGAAACATTGGAGAATTGTTTCTTTCCTCCTGATCAACAAAAGGTATCAGGTCGGTTACCTGAGAGGGATCAAGAGATCCGGAAGGATTTGTGTAGGCCTCGTAGACTTGATCAACTGATTTCTGCACAGCTTCTGCTGCTACCTTTAAATTATCTTTGCTCTTTTCTATCAGAAGCATACCATCACCATATGCAATCCATTTATCACCCCTTAGATTTGTCACGCGCAGACCATATTTGTTGTCCTCGTCGTGCATGTACTTACATAATAAATGGCCATCTTTTCCTAGAGTAGTTGCTTTTCCGAATTCAACTCTTGGCGTCCTAATATAAGTAGAGATAAAATTTGTAAAATTTATAATTGTAAACAACCGAAGCGCACACGGCTTCCGTCAGACAGCTTCAGACCAAAGGAAATATCAATCATTCCTAAAAAAAAAATCAATCATGTTTCTCTGGTTGTTTTAAAAAAAATCAAATAAGAATTTAATAATTATCAATTAAAAAGCAAAAAAAAAAAAAACGTTTTGGGGGGAGGCCTAAGACTGGGCGGGCGCCATCCGCTTTCGAGCACGTCTAAAATCCCCCTTTCCCTTCAAAATATCTCAGACCGTGCAACGTATACGTAAATGGTTTATCACACCAGGGCTCTCGAAAATTCTTTTCTGCTTTAGTTACTCTTTTTGGGTCGTTAAGCCTGTGAGAATCCTCGTGAAAGGCACGTTGAAAACTATCTCAACAAACAAGGTCGTAGGAGAACAGAAAACTCAGTCTTTCAGTGGAAAAATCTTCGATTCTTAATATCATTTTTCTTACCTAATGTGGCCACTAGCGAAGCTGTCAGTAAGAAAGTGACACGCAAATGCTTCCATTGAAAATGCTTCGTGAAGGAGTTTCGTTTTCAATGCAGGATCTTGTGGATATTGACTAGCTTCTCTTGCTTTTTCTATTGCCAACTGATGACCGGTCAGGTATGCGTCCTTTGCATAAGGAAGAAAATGGTCGTGATTATTCTCAGCCAGCTCTAACATCCTCCCTTCTTTGACTGGAAGGCCAAAGAACCATTTACCACCGGTGATTTCGTCCCACGTTTTAGAATCAATGCTTCTTCCTTCTTTAGTCTCCTTCTCCAAGGTAGCTAACAGTTTGTTCAGCTCTTTCTGTAATTCATCTTTCGGTGCGCATGCTAGAGTTTCGTATGCATTACGGAAGCGAACGTCGCGACCAGAGTCCTCCTCTGTTTCTTCTTTACAGGGGTCAATAATTGGGTTTTCGGGCAATCCATAAAAATCCCCAGCAAGGGCTATAATTTGCTCAAACTTAATTTCCACACCGTTTGGAAGCGTTAATATCTTGACTTCTTCATTCATGTGTATTGTCTTTCCAATGCGGCGGTGTTCAAATCCTTCAAATGCTTCAAAGTGGGGAAGCCTCGGTACTTCATCAGTCAAATCCATCTTCAGCTTTGACTATCAGAAAAGAACAATTTTATAAATATGACTTAAAAATCTCAGACTTTTTGAGAAAAATATTTTAAAATCATGATTGTCTCATGGCTATAAAGTGCACAATTATCACCTCGATCCTATAATAGGAAAAGAGTACTTCTGCCAATTAAAGGAGAAAACATTGGCCTTAAATGACAAGAACCATAATTGACTGATTTCCCAACCGTAATTTCTGGTTTGCCCTGTAAAGGGTCGGTATTAATATACAAGGTGGCGAGTGTTTTTGTCATGATCCATGACGATTTTCATGTATTTCATTGCACATTCGTAGCAAAGATAAGAAACGGAACGGACCAATAATAATAATAATGACAATTCTTAATCGATGGTCAAAAATAACACTAGGCGTAGGTAAGAGAGGCTCAGACAGCCGGAGAACCCTGTTTCTGTTGAATGACGCAGCTGGGAGTAGTGCTCTTCCCTCTGGATGGAATTATAGTAAACATCACCCAAGACGCTATCGTGGCAAAAGAATAAATTCACACGCCACACAATAATAATAATAATGATAATAAAAACAATTTATATAGCACCTTTTCTGCAGGCATCCAAAGGCGCTTTAGGAACCGGTCATTATTCATCGCCTGGCGGGGGGGGGGGGGGGGTGGGCGGAGGATTTTTTTGGGGGGATCAGTCATAACTGAGAACCCCAAAGGTGGGGGATCACTGAAAACTGTTGAAGGACAGACAATTGGCCCGATGTGTTGTCTTCTCATCAATAGTATAGCTTCCCACTTTGCTGAGTGAGGGGTAAAAAAGGTTTCTAGACACCATCTGTTCCGTTCCGTCGGATAAAGCTTTATTTAAAGAAGCGACAGTGTTATCAGCAGTGTCCCCAATGCAATAAATGGTGGTGTCATACACGTGCATAGACAGAGCCAGAAGTAACAGCACTTGGAGACAAAAAGTAGGACTCTATTTTCTCTTTCATGGCTGGGCACTGCGGTAGAGACATAAGGAGTGGCCATGAGATCACCAGGAAGAAAACTTGCATCATCCTCGTTCGCGATGATAGCGCGGAGGCAAATTTCAGATTTAACCGTGGCGTTTTGGCAATTACGCGCCACCCGGCAAGGCTGATGACAACGCGAGCAGGAATTGTTCAGAGGGCAGCCCTTTCCACGATGACCAGGCGCGCCGCGAAAACGGGAGAAGGTTGAATGAGAGCGGAACCAAGACGGACGACGGGAAGAAAATATTTTACTACCCCTAGAAAAGTGAAATGAACCTCCTTAAACGGAGAGAAAAGAGAATTTTACGTCCTTTTCTCACAACTCCAAAGAGAGATCTCGAAGGTATACCAGATCGACCGAGCACCTCGGCGAGGACAGCATAGCAGGACACAGCAGAGAAGCACAGCAGAGTCAATTAAGATTCGAACACATCAGCTACAGATCTAGAACAACTGCACACCTGTTGGGTTTGCCAGGAAGCGGAAGTCCGAGAGTTGTGAGCCGCGGCAGCACAAACATGTCGGTGGATGTGAAAAACGCGGCTAAAAAGGAGGATAGTTGGCATAGAGACGAGGCATAAGCGACACCTTGATGCACAAGGCAACTAATGGGATTCGTTATCAGTAATAAAGCAGCTCACTAAAACTTCGAAAAGAAACTGACACAACTTCGGTGTTCCTTCCAGGTGGCGAGAAGGACGGAAAGAAGAGTGATCCTGGGAACGAGATTGGTCAATTATTGCTGCCAAAGTGTAAACAAAGAATGGTTGCTATAACGAACCAAGGACTAGTTGGAAGTATTAGGATTGGTTTCCGTACTTAAATCCAAATCCTGATTCTTTTTTTAACTTACAAAAGCAGAAGCTATTTCGTTGAAAACAAAATCAAAATAAGGAGGTGTTCATGATCAGTCATGTCTGAAGATTATTTGGATTTGTCTAAAACTGTTTACCGGGGTTTCCGTAATCCGAAGCATTTCTTTCGCTACCGCTCATAAAAGAATAAATATATGCACGGATGCATGAATTTAAGTAAAGAAAAAAACTCTTAGATGACATAACCATCAATCGCAAGTAATATTATAAGTGAAATATCCCCAGGTATGTTGGATCATTTATTATACGTTTCGGGGAAACTGCCCACCTACCCCTCCCTAAGCCAACATTCTGCCCTAAGAAAGAAGTAGGTGTTAATGTTGGCTTAGGGGAGGGGTAGTTCGGTATGTTTGCCCGCCCTGGAATGTTTTGAGGAGGAGGTTTTACATCTTATTCCCCGCTAGCAGAGGTCTCTCACGACGAGGCAAAAATGAGAGGAAGGAGAGAAACTACTGCCGGGCTCCCGACGCGTTGTTTGATGAAGCCGCCGACCAAATTTCTGGTCGAACCTTACCGATTTTTAAAACCGGTTTCGTTTCATGTGTAAAGCGCGTGCCTTGTTAGACTGTACGCTGTCTCGTCGTGACAGACCTCTGCTAGCAGGGAAACATCTTACTGCCACACACTGCTTATACGGCCTGTCACACGTCTGTCACCCGGCGTTTGAATCTGGCACACAATCGCGTAAGAAAATCATGATTTCAAGTCACATTAATATTTGGCATTCAGAAATCATGAAGATTTTGATCCGTGGTCATTTACTTTAACTCTATGTCATTACCTTGAATACAATATTTTATCGCTAGTCAAACTTAACACCGATAAGTGATTCCAAAACCTGCCAAGAACCCCATAAATGACCATAAGCTGCATTAAAACGAAGAAAGGGCAGAAATCTAGCAATAATTCCTTGCCTTTACCAGGGTCGTAACCAGGTATATGGGATCAGGGATCACAGTCCCGGGATCGGGATCATAGACCCAGGATCCCGGGGCACAAGTCATGGGATCAGGATCAGCCATTTTTTGTGTGTGTCTTTGAAGGATCAGGCATCGAGCTTTTCAGATACTTCATTGTTAATGAGAAACTAGAATACTTCGTTTTGCAAGGAAAAAGACCTCTTTTCAGGTCTATCGAAAAAGCTTAAACCTGGCTTTATAATATTTTAGAGCTTCCGTCACGCAATCAGCAGTTTTAAAGCTTACCTTACTCGTATTTCATAGTTGACGTCCAGCCTTTTTACTGAAAACAGGGGTTTGGTAGGGGTGCTCAGTCTCGCAGGCTCATAAAACGTGGTCATATTGCATTTACTCGCGCATTTGCGGTTTCCGCTGTGTCGGACTCTCGAAGTAGAGCAAGATGGGCAAGTCAAGGACAAGAAGTCGAGAACGACGGTATGAAAATCTAACTACTATTTTGCAATTTTTACCACACTCTTGCCATATTTATCTGTTCAAAAAGCAGAAAAAAAGTTTTAAGCTGAACACTGATTCAGGTACAACTTGCACATTAATGGTCGAGGAAGTTCCGTTTTTAAATGGAAATTTAAGTATTTATAGGCGCGGGTCGCATTACGGCCGATTTTGTTGAGGTTTGTTTACTCTAGGGATTAAAATCTGTCAACACACGCATTTTCTAATGCGACCCAACGTTTGCGTTTTTCAAAAAATTTCAAAATCTGAGAAAACCATCAAAGACGCCGGTGTGCTTGGGTGGGGCTAGCCGATTTTGCCAAATTTTTTTCAAACAAAGGGAACCGCATCCGGTGCTGTCAAAAGTTGTCATTTTGTGCTCGCGTGTGACGTAAAGGGCGAAAGATAGAAATAAAAAAGAGCGGGAAATCTCTCCATTACACGCTGACGTGTTCCTTGCGTACATAAAATTATGGACGGGCGAGATTTGTTCTTCCCCTACACAAATTTTCCAGGATTTTACAGTCATCCGCTGCCAGCTAACGATTTTTATCCACATCAGCAAGACGTTAGAGGCACGCCACCATTCCGGCAATTTATAGGGCCCGAACCAGCGAACCCTGAAAATCAGTCAGCTAGCCAGTCCAGTGCATGCGAGTCTCCCTGCACAAGCAACGCCAGCAAACAAAAAGCAAGCAGTTGATTTTGTTGTTGTTGAATAGCTGAAAACAACAGGACTATAATCGCGATGCAAAGTGTCCTGTTCGGCCGCATAGTTAGTTCGCGGGAATGTTAATTTGCCGGCTGTGAGATTGCCTGCGTGATTGACGTTTTTTATTTTAACCTGGTTGAAATGCGACCCTAAGGTTGTCAATTTGATTTTGATTTCCGGTTGAGTTACTTTTTTTTTTGAGCCAGCCAAAATAAAAATTAGACGGTAATGCGACCCAGCCCATAGTTGTTTCATAGATATTTTATACGACTTGAGACGGATTTTTGGCGGTGACATTTGATGTCGTCGGCAGCTTTTAAATGCGTGAAATGATCCACGATCCAGTTAGTATTACGCGAATTGCTTTTAAGGATAAAATATGGGGTTTCGAATTAAATTTTTCGATAAATAATTTTTCTGACTACTGTTTTGTCTAGGTTCATTCATAACATTAGTTTAAAACACAATCGTGAGACTACAGCAACCAATTTATTTCAAGCATCACTTCCGCGTATCGTTGTCAGCGAATTTCATTTTTCAGTTTGAGCACAACTATGGTTTACTGGATCTGCTTATGATAGATTAAAAATGAGAAAATTTTTGAAAGCTTATTTGCGCCCTAAGTTAACTGCCTAAATGGTCACGAAAATACCGTTTTTGAAATGAAAACTTCGTAAAAATGCGCCGGTGGAGTAGTCGTTTAGTATATATGGGTTATAACAGCGCTCCGAAAAACGTTTTAGAACATTTTTCCAGCTTTTGATATATAGCGTCAATGCGTCTGTAGCAATTTTTACAAACGCGTTAAGATGGTTTAATTCTGGCCTACAGATCATAATATGATCTCTTGCTATGGCTTGAAAACTTCCTTAACATGAGTGTATTACTATAGGTAATATTAACGCCGGAAAAATGTGCTCCCCGCAAAACAGACAGAACTTACTACAGTTGATAGCACAAAACTACTTTCCTAAAAAAGACGAGCTGTGGAAATTTTGCGGCTAAAATACTTAAAACCAGAGGGAGCAAAGCAGAAAAACAAAACAAAAGCTCGAGGAGAGTTGTTCGCAGGTAGCTTTCCCAAGTTTGATTCCCGCAAAACTCACGCGAATCGCGTGACGAATTTTGCGCATGCACGACAGAAAATTGAACGGTTGTCGGTTCACCGGCGAAAAACGTCTGATTGGTCGACGCGCGACCACGTGACATTTCCAAATTCAAAATGGCTGCAATACCTCCATCGTTTGTTTATTCCAGTGGAAAGAAGAGTAATTGCCGCTTAATATGAGTTGCAAATGCATATACGCATTTCCTTAGAATAGCCCAGACTTTTTATTATCCTTTTTCACCTATTCCTATGGGATTCGTTCCCTGCGATGCTCGTGTTTTGGCCGGTTTACCGGATTCAGCTTTGGACTTGTTTAAGCGATCACTCTTCAAGATCACGAAGGACAACAATATTTCTGATAAAAGCCGGGTCACTAGGAAAAACGGCCTTTGTTGACAGCTCAATGCAGCGGAGAAATAAGACACTATGGGTCCTTTGAAATTGCTTGGACACCTGGAAGTTATTTTATTTTATTTTTTTTTTTTCACCGAAAAGATAGAGCAAATTTTTTTTTCTCCAGCAAGACTTTCTAATTTAAAACAAAGCTTGAATATGAGCTAAATGAACTTTAGTGTCTGCATTTATGTTCTTTTCATTGTGAACGGGTGCAATTTTATTATCAAAATTTTAAAGCCGTCTATGACCGAGCAGGTTTTTTTTTTCTTTTTTTCTTTTCAATGGTTACTTTGCTTGATCTGAATTTTTAAAATGAGGGGAATACTGTATATAAAAGAAGAGAACTTTGATTGCAAATATGTTAGTTCGAAAATAGTGATTATATCTTTTTAGTATATAGGTTAGCAAAGTGATGCATAGTCAAAAGTGCTCCAAAGGAGTAAAAACCCAGATCTTTCCATTAAGACCATTAATAAATTTTATTGACACTGTCAGGGACATATGCTCTCCCAGAGTACACATTTGTTCGTCAAAAATCTTGTTTGTGAGGCTTCACTTTGTTTGATGCAGGATCAATCAATCTTTTCTGAAGAGAAATAAATAGAGTATGTTAAAATGTCAGATACCTCAAAACTGCCTTAGCCAACAACGAATAACAAACTGAACTTCATTTGAAAAGAACAAAGTGAAAACTACTTCACTGTGAAACAACAATCACTTCAAGTAATATATATCACATTAAATTTATGCAAACTGTAGACCTGATGATAAGTTTATAGGAATAGACACAAACGATAATTACAGTGAAACTATAAAGTTTGAATGAGATCTGTATTTGAGTGTTCTCTCATAATTCTGACAGAAAATCAAAAGTGGAAACTGTATATCCTACACAACTGCATTCATCAACATGATCCAACTAAAATTTCATTAAGACTCAAAGTATACTCCAAACTTCAAACTACTGTAAGTATTTGTGATGATTATTTTTTTTCTTGGAAAGAACTTTTGAATACTTAATAGCATGTTAATTCTACCATTCACTCATAACTTTGCTCCAGAAAAATTAAGCCAAAAACGATGGACAGAAAAACAAAAGCATTCACAGGAAAATTACCCTGTTCATCTCCTTCCAGGATCCAATTTTCATGCAAAGAAGCAACCCCCACAGAAAGCCCTGTGTGCAAAAATTTAGTACTAAAAAATTGTACACGGAGGAAATCATGTCCGTAAGTGCGGTTCCTAACGAAGTAACTCGTTGTTTGGATAATCCCAAGCCAAATTTATGAGCAAAATGATCTAAACCTCGATCCTTCAATTATAAAATTGCAAGCCTAAGTGTACAGCAGCTGTGCACATTGTAAACAGAATTTTTTTTACAAATCAAAATGTCGCTGGACTTATCGAACTGTAGCTCCAAGACAGTCTAAGCGTTTTAATGAAAACACTCTCACATTTTCTCATTCGAGAGTTCGGATAAAACTCAAATTTCTGTCACATACAAAGCTGTAATAATGTGCAACAACAATGAAATCTGCATCGATCGACAACATCACGTTTCGAACTACGCACTTTAGAAAACTGCCGCAACCCGGCCGCTTTCGACCCACTAGCCACAAGAAAATTTACACAGCAAGACCATGGCTAAGAATATTTCTTTACCTTCTTCATAATTTCCTTTTGTACCGAGTGACACGAGATTAACTTAAACCAAGCGTAAGCTTATTTTTCTGCCATAAACGGTGTAAACACACACACACCGAGATTTATATTAGCATCTAAATATAGTTTTCCAGCAACAAAATACAAGCTAAGTCATATTAACAAAACAAAGCCCAAAAATGTCTGTCCTTCTACTTTTTTTCGGTTGAATCCGTGATAAGAATCTTGAACTAAACAAGAAAAACATTTTGGATAGCGTTGTAATACGCTCTTCGATCAACAGTCGAATGTTGTCGACTGTTAGATTCACAAAGTCGAATTTTGACACAAAAACGGGATACACATTTAACAAAACTGTCGCTTCCGTGCAACTCGGTACAACCTAATTTATATACCAAAACAAAGCTCAATAATTTTTCTTCCACTAATTTATAATTTCTTTTTGTACCGAGTTGCAAGGAACATGCAGCAAACAAAGAGAGTAAAAATTACCCACCTTTTCGGCATGTCTTCCACATGCAAACCAGCGATCGCAACGTCAACAACACTGAATCAGACCATGCCACTGCGATTTTTCGCCAGTTCCAGGACGCTATATTCTCTAGAGAAATCACTTCCGTCAAAACTTTGACCAAAATAATTTTTGATCTCTTACAGTGGCAAGAAATTGCAACGCTGTCACTGCCAAAAAAAGCTGCCATCGCTTCTTTCATCTCAACAACATTTCGCGGGTATTTTTGCCTCAGAGCCAATGACATTGCCCGAAATAGATCACGTGTCATTTTTAGTAGAGCATGCGCAGACATTTTTCGCCGGTGAACGGTTGTCGGCAGAGGCTTCTTTTCGCACGCCAGCTCATACCGCGAAAATGTAGCCTCTGCTCGCAGGGTATTGACCATCACTTTCATGCTAACAGTCCATACCGGGAAAGAGGTCGGGAAATTTCGTGGAAATTGGCTTGAGCAATCAGTGGAAGATCCGTTAGTCTACGAAGGAAACTTTAACGATCAAAATTCACCAAAATGCATCATGGACCGAGTCTCTGTTGATCGGGAGGCTGAACAATTTATTTTAAGAAGGAACGAATTTGGCTAACGGGCTTCTAGACAACGAATCAGACGACAGTGACGATGAGAGCCAGGAAGAGGAGAATCTTGCAGAAGTGGAAGACGAAGAGCCTAGTAGCAGAATCCGGTTTGAGGCTGGACGCAGTAGATCTGGGAGAAGAGTCACCAGATATCTTCTTTAAATACACGTTTTGCATTTTCAGCCACAATTTCACTATTGCGATAAAATGGAAAAGCTTAAAATAACAATAATGAGGCTGCAAGGGGCAGAAATGAAATATAATAGCATGCAAGAGTCAAGTAAACACTTTTAGTGCTCGAGTGGAGTCTTTTTTATTGTTTAACACAGGTGTCATTTTCTCGATAAGCCTTTCTCATAGTCCTTCGTGGTTGTAGGTGGCCTTGTTCTCTCTTACATTGTTCTTCGCGCTCGGTCTTGGCTCGCATTGTGTATATTTTTGTCCTTGCCAGCTCACTTTTCGAAGCTCGACTTGAAGGCAATTCTATTCGTTAATGAACAAAGTCTCAAAAATCAAACAATCGAACTTCGATCCACCTTTCTTCATAATTGAAAATTCGATGGTATAGGTGTCGTGCCTTATATAGATTCTTTTGCCATATATTTAGATTCAGGGCCTCTTCATATGAGCCCGGTTGACCGGGCTGGCTCGGTTACCGGGATGAATTTTGCCTTGGGTTCATATGAGAAATTTCAGCCCGGTTTCCGAGATGAGAAAAGGTCAAAGATCCTGGGTACGAGTTCTGGCGCCAAATTTGGGAAACAAAGCAAACATAGCGAAACACAAAAATTTTAACTTTCGGGCCTATCTTAGCATCGGTAACTCCTAAAGCGGTATCACTGCAGTTAAATGGGATGCTTATGATGTGGAAAATACAGCAGGCAATGCAAGACGATGCCATCCGGACCGCCAGAATTCATCCCGCCGTTCATCCCGGTAACCGGGATGAAGTGTTCATATAGCAAAATTTCCAGCCCGCTTACCGAGATCTCGGGAACCGAGCCAGCCCGCCCTCTCATATGAACACATCGAAAATTTTACAAAGGATTTAGCGGTGAGGCGAGATCTCGAAAACCGGGCCAGCCCGGTCAACCGGGCTCATATGAAGAGGCCCTCAGTCCTTTTATTCATTTCTTACGTGACGTTAACTTGAAGCCGTCGAAACGTGGAGATTTAGTTTTTTATTTAATTGTCGTCTATATCTCGTCTATTTTTATCGCATCGTTTTATAGAGTGTTTTCTATTGCTCATAGCATCAAACGAGTTTTACATTTCTCAACCACGAAAGTTTTAAAAAAGTCAACTACACCAGGTAATGTGTCATGGACCGAGCATTTTTCAGAAGCAAGCAGCAGAATTCAAATAATTCCTTAATACACCATGGAAGACAAGACGAGAACGTGATTCAGAATGAACAAATAAACATCTACTTGAGGTAAATACGCCTAGTTGTTATTGATGAATGATAATCGACGTCGGGGAAACATAACTTGATCACATCTCTCTATGGGATCATAAAATTTACGTGGGATCAGGGATCAAATTTTGCCACATTTTGGGATCGGGGATCAAAATTTGGAGCTAAAAATTGGGATCAGCGATGAAAAAATATACCTGGTTACGACCCTGGTTTACGGGACCTTGAAACATTCAGTACGTTTACCTGTTTGTTGACGTCTATATACTCTTCTTAGCAATAAGAGAATGACCAGGCAATGATCCTGTTTACATACGTTTAACCGCTTTAAACGACAAACTGAAATATAATTTTCGACTTGGTCTTCGGAATAATACCGTGTAAAAGAGGAAAAAAGGTATCACATTTTAACGTCAAAGGAACTAAATATCACTTATCATAAACGTCATCACTTGGTGCAGGCTTATTGGATAGGAAGAAAGACTAATTTTGAGCTAATTGCTGACACTCGAAAGCCCTTCCTGCGGTGCAAACGTGAACTGCAAACTGCAAACGTGACCGCAAGGTCGTGGTCACGTGACATTTTGCGGTTTGCGGTTTGCCGTTTCCCACGAAAAACCTGATGCTAAAGGTCCCTATTATAATCTCAATACTGCTTCCCTTTTTATAACCAGAATGAAATTACACAGCTTCGATCCAGTTAGCTAAATCAGATAGACAGTCCTGGGCTTTAGGGGATCGAGAAGTTGTTGTTTCTTTTTTTTTCTCGGCGGTCAACTGTTATTATAGATAACACAGTGTATGCTTGAATCGTCTAATAATATATATTTTTTATAACTGAGTCATGACATTACAAAGCTTAGTCAGATTGCAGATGACGTAGTTCCCTCAAGGAGGAAGTTGATCTATATCACGTAGCACTTCACGTATTTTCACTGTGTTACCTCAGTTATAACAAGGAACAAACACAAAATTATTGCGTGGAGTTATTATCCACGTCTAAGTACAGTATTCGAGGATGTTATTAGCCTTTGCGGGAGCTACGGAAACATTGCCCGCCGATGGTACCCACATACAAACATATTCACTTGGACAGTTAGAAGGGCTTTAAATGCAATATCCGACAGAAATGAAAAGTGAAAACTTAATTTGCTTTGCGGGTTTTAAGGAACAGAAAATTATTGTTACTTTGTTATTTACAGCCGATTTGAAACCCCAAAATTGGCCCTGTCAGGTTTTATAATCTTACAACGACAATAATTTTTGGAATTTCCGGTTAGATGAAATTAGGACTCACGTTATAATACACTGTCATGCCAATTGTCATGCCATATTTTTTTTGCTGGGAGGGGGGGTACAGCGATTGGAGGAGGGACGAGTTGTAGAAATGTTCCAGTTAAAAATAATGCCAATCGCCTCTTGTTTCAAAAGGCTAAGTATATACATATCTTTTCGATTCCACTGGTTATGAGCAGCAGTATACTCGATCAGGAAAAAAAGCGTAATTATAATCTATACTTCCCAAAATATCAAACCACTGCATCGCGCAGTCGGCAGCCCAATCAGTTCCGACTATGGGAGTCTTGTTTGAGAGTGAGAGTGTACACGTTCGCTTCGCTGGAGTGCCCAACCTTGGTAAACCTTTATATAGAGAGAAAACCGTTTACATAAAAACCCATAAAACGGCTATAAATCGGCCCGTGGACCACACAGGAGAGACGTAACACACATTTTAAGTAAGGTAAGCTGTTTTTTATTGAAATCCTTTCATTTTCGTAGGTTAAATAAACTTTTTTTTTCCCATACAAATCCTTATATTTTGAATGTTACCCAACAATGCCGATGCTCGCCGATGCTCATATTTCGATCTTGGGCTACCTGTGGTTAGAACGTTTAGATGTAGCGCGTCTTACCGTCAATGACGGCCATCTTGATTTTCAAATGTACCGAGGGGGGGCGGGGATTATAGCTCTAGTGGGCGGTGGGGGGGCGAGAAAAATATTTTTCTCGCTTCCTCCCAAACCGCCCCCGCCCCCTAAGTAGTTTTGACACTCATGCAAGATGGCAGCCCGTAACGCAAAGCGCTCGGTCTCAACGATATTAGGAAGCTTACGAATCGACGACTTTCGCACGACGCCGCCGCTGGGTCACGTCATAGTTCTGCGTTGCCGTCCTGTAGAAATTTGAATTTACGATTCGTATTAAAGACGGCGACGTTGGTGCGCGCGGCAGGCAAATTTTCCCGCCGTTTGTGAAGTTTGTTTTCTTCTTTTCACAAGTAAGCTTGTTTGTTCAACCAAAATGTCTAAATTCATAAGACAAATGAGAGCCCGTATTGCAGAAGCTTAAGGAAACAGATTTATGAAGGACCGAGTATTTTACTGTATCTGTACTTTTATGCGTTTCGTCAGCAAACTCAGAGCTAACTACGGATTTAGACGAGGCAACAAAGAACGAATGCAAAGCGCGTTTATATACGGGGAGGGCATTTATAAACTTGCCGAACAGCTGTAGTTACTGTGATGAGATAACCACTTGCAATGGTCTAGTTGTAGCCTTGGAACCATCTCGCCAATATGGTTTCACTCGTTGTTAATTAATTTTTTTTATGTTTGTCTACAGCTAGCTATGGTGTTGATTCTTCGGGTCGTTAATCCAATGAAAACAGATAAACAAATCGAAAACATATGTAAAGAACATGTCCCTAATGTAATACTTGAGTTATCTGGAAAATCCGCGGGAGTATGTAGGGAAAACCTTGAAAATTAGCCTCACGTCCTGCTTTTTCTAGGACGCCGGCGAATCGCTGTCAACAACGGCGTCGACTTTGGCGCAACGCCGGTAAGTGCCAAGATAAGCATGCGCAGTAAGCCTGTCACGCAGTCCAACGGCGTCGTCGTGCGAAAGTCGTCAATTCGTAAGCTCCCTATTATGGAAAAATAGAGGACTGTAAACAGTCTAGCTTTTCAGTTATGGCAGCAGCAGCAACAGGAAGGGTTTATATTATATATGGAGGGTGACACTCTGATAGTAGTAAAACATTGATAAATTCATGGCGCCAAAAACACCATAAAAAGCACCTAAAAAGTAAAACAGTACTATAAGAATTCTAACCCTACTATATACATTTAACTCAAAAAAATATCAACAGTTTGAAATACAAACATCTTAAAATACATTCAAAATGGCAAAATTACAAATGGTGCTTAGGGATGCCATTTAAGTCTCCACCTAGATCTATCATTTGACCAAAAGACAGACTTAAGGTGACTCGACCCAGTTTTTTTGGGGGGGTACCATCCTACTTTGAAGCTCTCTGGTATCCCCACCTTTACTTTTATCGTAAGTCTAACACATAGAATGGATAACATATAGATCAATCTACAATATAACATAAAATTTTGGGCGATCGGAGTAAATGTCACGTGGTTATAATGCCACGCCCCTTTGAGGTCTGAGTCGAAAATCGGCTGTTGCCGGCATTTTTTCGTGAAAATCTCTCGGCTACACGTAGTGCGCATTAGTGCCTTGCGCTGAACAGAGTTTCACCAAAATCGCAAAGACCCAATTCGAGAAATTCAGCGGTTTCCAAATTTAGGTCATAATTTATGCGAAAATGATAAGAAAACTTTACACGGATTATATATAATAAACTATGAGATTTATCTCTTTATTTTGGGCATCGTTATAACAGATGGGTCCTTGCAAGTCAGCAAAACGCTTTAGGGCCTTGTAAATGCGCGCGATTTCGAGCAAAGCAAACATATAGAAATTATAGTTTTCGCTATTTGTTGACGTTTGTCAGCGTTTTAGAGTCCTTCTCACGAAAAAAGCATTTTCTTAAAAATTCGTAGTTTTTTTTCCTTCAAATTTTTTCAGGGCCACAATTGATTGACTAACTACCCGGACTCTGAATTTCATGGTCATTGAAAAACTGTGACATTATCTTCTATAAGCCCAAACTTGAGTAAACATTGAAGATTTTTAGCGTTTTGGCTGAGTTTGTGCTTTGGGAGTTGTCTATTGTTTCTAGTCTGTCATTATACAGCATTCTTGTTCAGCACGCGTGCAATGACCACGCTTGGCTGACTTCCGAATGCTCACCGAGATATTATAATTTTGGTACAGTGAGACAGGCCATCGCATGATACATAGAGGTTTAACTAACAATTTTTAATCAATTCTCGTGCTTCTTGTGTCTTTGCAAAAAAATCAAGAAGTGCTACACACTAAGTCTACTTACTATTACAAAAATATCATTTTTTCATAGGTTTAATGCAAGCCAATAATTAAACCAACTCGTGACGGGAATATCTCGGTGACCATTCGGAAGTCAGCCAAGCGGGGTCATTGCACGCGTGCTGAACAAGAATGCTGTATAATGACAGACTAGAAACAATAGACAACTCCCAAAGCACAAACTCAGCTAAAACGCTAAAAATCTTCAATGTTTACTCAAGTTTGAGCTTATAGAAGATAATGTCACAGTTTTTCAATGACCATGAAATTCAGAGTCCGGGTAGTTAGTTAATCAATTGTGGCCCTGAAAAAATTTGAAGGAAAAAAAACTACGAATTTTTAAGAAAATGCTTTTTTCGTGAGAAGGACTCTAAAACGCTGACAAACGTCAACAAATAGCGAAAACTATAATTTCTATATGTTTGCTTTGCTCGAAATCGCGCGCATTTACAAGGCCCTAAAGCGTTTTGCTGACTTGCAAGGACCCATCTGTTATAACGATGCCCAAAATAAAGGGATGAATCTCTTGGTTTATTAGATATAATCAGTGTAAAGTTTGCTTATCATTTTCGCATAAATTATGACCAAAATTTGGAAACCGCTGAATTTCTCGAATAAGGTCTTTGCGATTTTGGTGAAACTCTGTTCAGCGCAAGGCACTAATGCGCACTATCTGTAGCCGAAAGATTTTTACAAAAAAATGCCGGCAACAGCCGATTTTCGACTCAGACCTCAAAGGGGCGTGGCATTATAACCACGTGACATTTACTCCGATCGCCCAAAATTTTATGTTATATTGTGGATTGATCTATATGTTATCCATTCTATGTGTTAGACTTACGATAAAAGTAAAGGTGGGGATACCAGAGAGCTTCAAAGTGGGATGGTACTCCCCCCCCCCCCCCCAAAAAAAACTGGGTCGAGTCACCTTAAACCTTAAGGCAACCTCAGAAGTGGTTATGCACCCAAAAATTTTTTATGAGAGGTCAGCGCGATCTAGTCGTGGAAATCGAAGCCTAAATTTGTATCCTATGGTTTCGCGCCGTACAGACTCGAATTCCACACCACTTAGTCTTTCATTACAACTGTGAAATTGACTCAAATGTCGGTTTTGATGATGTTTGTGAGCTCCTCCAAAATGCGTTCTTATATTCACCATTTTATAACTGAGGCTCCATCTTTTCTTGGCTTCGCTAAGAGGTGGATGACTTAAGTGCGAAAGCTGTGTTGCAGTTTGTCTTAAAAGTAACCGCAGCAGGCTCATCTAAAAGCTGTGCTGCTTTTGAAAGATGGCTTATTGCAGATGTTGCCATCTCAATGCAGAAAAACGGCTATAACGGGCATTCTTGAGCTATGTAATTATCACTAGGCTTTCTAATTGTCAACATATCAAACATACCGGCACGCACAAGCTGACAACTAATTCCGTCCTTGCTTGCAATCAGTGAAAATTATGAAAACTTATATGATCTCTTTCTTTAAAATGCCTCGCATGGTACTCTCCTGCAAAAAACATGATTCACTATTGGTTATAGAGTACGCAGAAGCGATCGTGAACTAAAACTCAGTATACGTACCATATTTCAGTAGCAATCTCGCAGTTTTGAATCAACATTGCGTCCAGAGATAAAGTCACCTTTGCATATATATGGGAGAAGGGTAAAGAATAGGACCGAATACTGGATACTGAAGGCGAAGAGGATTGTAGATCTTTGACAAAAAGGAACTGCGAAGATTGGAAGCTGAAGGCAGAGGTTAACTTCCACCTCGGGGTAAGGGGGGGTTGGGTTCTTAGTTGGGGGTGTGCAGCACGCTTCCTGAAACCCTTACCCTATTTCAGACCAAAATCTGTGATTTTCCCTACCCTGTTTCAGACCTGAACCTTAAATCAATCAGTACGTGACAAGCTGTTACGGCACGTACACGGTTGGCGTAAACATTAAAAGGGAAATAAAAAACATACCCAACTAATAAAAAACATACCCAACTCAAGCCTAGAGTCCACAAACCATAACCTATTTCAGACCAAAATGGTCAAAATTGATATCCTATTTTAGACCAAAAGGGCTAAAAAACCATACCCTTTGGCGTCGCGCATACCTATATAGCCTATATAAGGGAGTACCCCCCCCCCCTCCCCCGCGGGACAGCGTTATATTCGATAAACGATATTCTTCATAGCGAATTTTATCAAACCCAGAACAGGAAACTTTCGTTAAAGAAAAAGGGATTAGTTTCTAAATATCGATAGTGAAAATATAGAAACAAATTGTCCGAAATTGAATTATTACAACTAAATCACTTAAGACAATGAAAGACGTTTAAATTACGTCACATTAACACTGGTTTCCGTGGTACCGCTAAAACATGATCACCATTGGCTGTTGAGCTCTCATAAATAAATAATAGTTTATCGAAGTTTATTGCAGCATTTCTATCTGGCAGTCTTGGCTTAACATGGCCTCCAACGATCAAGTTGTCAGCTTTGTTAGTGAGTGGGAGTACGAGGAAGAGTCAGGAATACTGAATACTCAAGGAGAAGAGGCTGATCTAAAAACGAACCGTGAAACTTGGAATTCGTGCAAAAAGAAGCATGTAGATGTCAATTTCCACGAGCGTTATATCTCTATCACTGATGCTCTTCGCTTCAAAGATTTATCGAGCGAAGAAAAGGAAACTTTTGTCAACAAAAAAGGATTAACTTATGAAGATCAAATACTCCTCAGTTCAGAGGAAGGAGTGCAATGTCTAAAAAAGTTTTCCGACGCAGTGGTTTGTATTACAGTTAAGAAGGCCTACGGCACAGGCTTCCTTGTTCAAGTAAACAACGACGTTGTTGTAATTACCAACTCACATAGCATAAGAAGGTAAAG